>JBBIGC010137727.1:0-21865 GCA_037576955.1 Lepidarchus adonis
TTTTTGACTTATTAAAGTCTTTTCTTTTTGTTTCAAAAACTCCTGCATTTGTGTCCTTCCATCCTACAATCGTGACACCTAGTCATGATTAACACAGATACATGTTGAAATAAACATTTAAACAATCATTGGCACCCATAGAGATTTTTTAAAAGCAAAATACAACTAAAGCACCAAGATCAAGGATTATGTTAACTGTTAATTATAACTTAATTATATAATATGTGACAACGATCATAAACTATGTAATGGTTATAAATAACTTAATGCCTAAGAATGCCCATGTCCACTGTTAGAAAAACAACCAGAACATGTGAGCCTGTCTGTGAAATGATGGATATGGAAAATTTCTCCAAGGATGAAAGCTGTAGGTTTGCAGAATATGGTGCAGCATGTTGGAGTTAACAGATATACCAGAAGAAAGGCTTTTAATTCATTCAGAACCTGCTGTGCTTAGATCTTTCAATGTATTCATAGTCAAAGGAGGCAAAAGTAATTTTGACATCTAATCCTGAAGGATTTGGCATTAAAAGAATGTTTTTTACACAGAAAAGATCTGATCCACAATGTTAAATGGTGTGTTTTACCTACAAAGGCAATCTGCATTTTCTCTTAAACATTGACTTAACACAAACAAAAATGAAGTGCATTGCTAAATCAGTTTTTTTCCCCAACATTTTTTGAAATGGGGTTTGTGGAAAACGAGTGACAAATCATATGTGTGGTTTAATTCTTTATTTATCAAACATTAGTCACAATAAGCACATATTGATTACAAGGAGAATCAATCTTACCCCAGAGGAAAAAAGAACAAAAACATTTGTATCAGTGTTATACAGACAACCTTTCAAGTAACAAATCCACTTCTTGGCTAGCCCCACATAACCACACCTAGTGTTTTTCAAAAACAAACATGTCTATACATTGGTCAGAGAGAACAAGAAAACAAAGCATTTCATACAAACTTGGTAGGAACAGATTTTCTCGTTATTTCCTCGAAGATTAGGTGTAGTTAGGGGTTATGGTAGGTGAGTGTGGGGTTCATTTAAACATTAAAGTCACTCTAAATGTAATACTTCAAAGCAGTTTTCTCCACTCACATTAGCCACTGTTCTTTCTCCTTGCTAAACTGCTCCGCCCACTTCTTGGTGAGCTCCAGGTAGAGGTCAGGCTGATGAGGTTTGTAGTCCAAATACAGACGAGTCACTGTCTTCTTGGGCACGGCTTTCTCAATTTGCGTGCCCTCATGCCACTCATTAAAAGAAGTTATGGTTATAATATCTGGCCTTACTGACAGCGCTGCCTGTAAAGAGGTCTCATAATACCGTCCGTTTACTCTGTTTCGTGTGTTGTGGTTGTTCCATGGTCGAACAGCAGTGTCTATGTAACCTGGTCCAGCACTGGGTACAAATAGCAAATTGTTCCTGTCACAGAAAGACTTGACGGCTTTCCAGTTCTGGTGCGAAGAACCAAAGGAGAAACCATTGGACGCAAAGTAGGTGTACATGCCATCGAAGCCGCCGGCCAGGATGTCATGCTTGTGGCGCTCCTCTACAATGAGAGCAATGAAGATCCCATCGTATGAAGTCCCTCTCACACTGTGAGAACCTTGAGAGGTCAGCAACTCGGCCCAGGCTTCAGGTGGAGTCAGGTAGGAATCATACACGTAGAACAAGGGAAGCACTTTCCCTGTAGTGGACTTGAAACGGTAGAAAGCACCATGTTTTCCGTATCTGTGCAAAGAAACATCTTGATTAATTCAACAGTGATGTGACCAAAATACAGGCTAAACTACATGTCCAAAAGTATCAAGACAGTCTTTGTAATGTGATGTCTGTTCTGAACTGTAGGGTTCTTCTGTACTGTTTTATGTTGCACCACGGATCCAAGAGAAACCTCATTTCGACCGTATACTTGTATTTGGACCAGGGGCAGAGGCGGATGTTACTCTGATCGTTGTTAGCGCATTTCAGAAAGACGCTGCTAATAAAGTTACATAATTACACAGTGGATTCACCTTTATTATTATATTTACAAAATACCACAGTTTTTGTGTTAGTCGTATTATTTTATTTTGTTGTTTTTATCCGCAACATGTTAAATATTGTCTGACATTAGACCGGTCCATGGCGCGAAAAAGGTTGGGGACCTCTGATCTTTGTTCTTATCTGTGGGATTACAGGAATAACTTTAGGACTAGAGCTCCCTTTCCATGTTATGAATATCAAAGAAAAGAGCTCTATTTATAAAACACCTGTTTCTTCTCTCATCCTCCAAGCTTGGATGAAATTTCATCTCGATTTTCTGAGTTCAAAGACAGAAAAACATTGATATGGATAGTGAGCTGTAAGTTAGAGTTCTGAAACTTTCTGATCTTCTCAAAAAAGTGTGGAAGGAATCCAATGAGGAAAAGCAATGCATTGAACTTGTAGGGGAAAAGGAACAGTGTCTAGTGTCTAACCCTCCATCTATGAACAGTGTCTACTTTCTGTAAAAGTAAAACACATTTGTAAATGAGATGATAATGTACAGGATAATGAGTTAAGGAAAATAGATTTGAACAGACAAAAACTCAAATAAACACAACTCTTTCCATTTACTTACTATTAGCAATATATATAATATAAATTATTTATTTATTTATAATTATTTTTAGCATTTTTTTCTTAATTGGGAATAATTGCATCACCTTTCCAGAGTGAATTCTGGGTTGAGATATGTAACCTACTTGTCGATGATGTATTTGATGTTGTCATGCATGCTGAGCTCCGTCCGGCCTCTGTAAGGCTGGATATGAAACGCCACCTGTAAATACAACACGAGTTGTTCTTTTTATCTCTATGCATCAGGTTCAAGTAAAACATATTTTCAAAGCCGTCAGAAAAGTTACAAGGCCCAGAATATTACATTAACAAGGAGATCTGGTGCACTTTGCTGTAAACTCCTGAGATTTTTGCTTTTGCCTTGAATTGAAACAGTGCAAAGTGCATACTACTTCTGGAAGTAGGGCTGAAGCTGCAGGGCACCATCTGCCTGTAAGCCTGAGGCTATCTGAAAGACTTTCTCTCTCTCTCCATAGAGAGCAGTCCAGCATATAAAATAGAGAGTTTGACATCTGGCCACATTTAACCTTAAAGCTAAACACCAACAAATCTACTAAGAGCATGAATGGCCAGGCATGGGTGTGTATGTGAGTGGCAATGGAGACCTACTAAGTTATTTCTTACATATGGACCTGATATGGCCCCAATATCCCCCAGTCCTATACAATACCCCAAGTCCCAGAAAATAACAAAATAAAACTAAAATAAATAATAAATAAATTATATAAATGTGCACTTCCCTAATGCTGAGAGTAAAAAAATTTATCAAGTTCAGTATGTCAACATACGGTCAAACCTCATTAGCTCTCCCCTATTGGTCCGGGTCCTAAATTTGGCGAGAGGCGGGGTTGGTGAGCTAACAGGGGGGCGAGCTAACTGTATATTTAGTGCCATATTTAGCAGCCTCCCTCATTTCAAGACACCATAAAGTTGCCATTTTTCAACATGAGGTGAAAAGCTGTGAAATTAAAATGGATGACTTGCATGTGTGTGAGGGTATGCTTGATGCAGAGGCATGTATTTGTATTTTAGAGAAGCATATTCTTGTCCCTGGAATTATTAATTAAGAGGATAATCAGATAACAGCTAAAATCTTGCATCAAGAAAGATACAATAATGATGATACAGCTGTAAACATGTGGATTAGGAAGGAAATGCAGGGGAGGAATGTCTTTTGATATTTTAATTTAACACACCAATACATACATGAACCAGGAAGACGTTACACTCACACAAGCATGATAGTAACAAACACCGAAAATGGACACCAAGACACTGGGCTACATATAACAATACCAAACACTCTACACCTGGACATGGGTGTAACATGACACAAGGGGCAACTGAACTAGGTAAACGTGAAAACAAGACACAAGACCAAATGACTGACATACAGGACAATATGTGACATAAACATGTCTTTGTCTCAATTTTAAATTTGTTTATATTTTAAAACCAATACATTTCAAATGGTCAGTAATAAAAATTAAAAATATATTTTCTTTTTTTATTGACTGTTAAACAATGGTTAACAAATAACAGATTCTTATTTTCATTTTACAAAACTATTCTTGAAATGGGTTTTGTAACTTTGAGGGCATTGAAAATTCTCTAGTTTTATGTGGTTATCCAATAAGACTCAACTGATTTGCCCTTTGAAGCTAAGAGGTTATTTAGGGAGCTTGCTCGATTATTGATCTTTTCAGACAGAGAACCTCTTAGAGAATGGGCCACAAGAATACCATCGGTTTCTAGGGGCATTTTATCAAAACGGCATGAAAAATGTCCAATTTCTGAGATTTAGATCAAGAAGTGATACTTCAAGACAATGTACAGAATTCTTAGGTAGTAATCAGAAGAAAGTATTCAGTATTTTAAAAACATTTCCTACATGACATTTACACAAAGCTGACATGACATCCATTTTGAAAATGACTGCACAAAAGACTTAAGACTCTCAAAGCAGCATAAAAATACATCTGAATCACTTATATAACCCTAATAGAAGCACTAAAAGCCTTGAGGCTTTCTGAAAGATAACAGACCTGAAAGGCATTCAAAACACTGTCATTTTGAGCAGGCATACACATGAATCAGTAAATACTTCAGACTTCATTTGGAGCATTATGGCCATTATAGAATAAATGCATTGCATATACAGTAAATAACAAAATATGAAATATTCTAAAGCTTCAGCAACAAAATTATGCCCTGGATGCAATGTCACACTGTTTTCCTCGTCACTGTCTTCAAGCGACAGTATTCTTGATACTTGCACAACAAAACACACAATAACACTGGGCTTTGTGTTACATTTGACATCACTTCTTGGCCATGTTTTAGCTCATTTTGATGAGATGCTACTTTGACATGTGACAAACCAGTAGAGAAACTAAAGTTTTAACATTTACCAAAATTACCCCTGACAACCATGTTATCATCATTACTATGCCAGAGATAACAGCGATAAGTCAAGTGAGTTCGTGTTGCCTGCAAAAATGTGAAAAGAGTTAATACAATACCACTGAACTGTAACAAACAGAAAGCTACAATTCCACATGCTGATCCACTTTACTATGGCCAATCAGCACATACACACTCACCAACTACAGACAGAGATAAAAAGGACAAACTCAAAGACTTTACATTAAGGGTCCAGCACAGTTACAGTTATGTGAAAAAGTTAGGACACCCCATGAAAGCCTGTGTGTTTTTGTAGCTTTCTTGGACATATGAATGTTTAATCTCATTTTTAACGTTTCTACAAAAATGATTAGAGAGGAATAAATTAGGACACCCCCAACCCAATAAAATGGCTCAAATCACAAACAGGTGTAGCACACCAGGCCCACATAATTAGAACATTGTTACTCAGCATTTTGAAGGAGGTTTGCCCTATTTAAATCTCAGACATTCAGTTTGGTGTGCACCTGACTGTGGAGGTGAGAGTGAACACCATGGTGAGATCAAAAGAGCTGCATGAAGCCATCAGAATGAGGATTGTAGCTGTTTATATGTCCGTAAGGGATTTTTAGAAAGATCTCAAAATGATTTGCAAATAGTCATTCCACTGCTTAGAAAACAGTCTACAAGTGGAGAACTTCCAAAATAACTGCCAACATACCCAGGTCTGACTGTTCAAGCAAGTCCACCCTGAGAGCAGACCACAAGATGCTAAAAAAAGTCTCCAAAAACCTACAACAGGCTCTTGCTACTGTTGATGTGAAAGTGCCTCTACAATCAGAAAGAGACTCTACAGCTATAACTTGCATGGGAGGTGTGCAAGGAGGAAACCTTCCCTCAAAGAGAAACATCAAGGCCAAACTAAAGTTAGCCAGGGAGAACATAGACAAAACCAGGACTTCTGGAATAATGTTCTTTGGACAGATGAGTCTGAAATTGAATTAGAATTGGACACTAGAAGACAGGACATTACACAAATACAGCATTCCAGGAAAAGAACCTCATACCAACTGTGAAGCATGGGGGTGGAAGTGTCATGGTTTGGGGATTTGTTGCAGCAGGAATTGACCAGCTCACCATCATAGAATCCACAATGAATTCTGCCATGTATCAGAGCAAACCTGAGGACCATGTGAGACCATTTGTAAGAACATTAAAACTAAAGTGGAACTAGACCCTGGAACATGACAATAATAAGAATTGGTTGAAAACTAAGTAACTGAGAGTCCTGGAGTGGTCAAGCTAAAGCCCTGATCATAATCCCATTGAAATCCTGTGGGGTGACTTGAAACAGGCTGCACATGCAAGAATTATATATATAGATATATATATAAAAAAACAAGATTAGACATTGATATGTAAAAATGTCTTAATGAAGAACTGAATATTTAATGGGATGCCTCACATTTTCCACAAGACTGTAGGTGATTTTGCTGCTTTAGATGGATTGCCAGCATGGTGATTGGCAAGAGAGGGTTAATGGAAGTCCTTGAAGCATGCAGTTACAGAAGAGTCCAGGCAGGAACACCCACCACTTTTTCACACTGCCAATGCTACAAGGCTTTCACAAATCGTTACCATGACGATATGACACAAGAGCAGGCGCTGTGTACATTGACTGGCATTGGTTGGCTTGAAAATTGTAGAAGCCAAGGGGGTGAAATATGGTTCAATCTGGCTTGCCTTCTGCTTTACCAATATCACAGACCAGATCAAGAAGTTCCCGTTGTTGGCTGCCCACGGCAGTGCCACAGACAGCACCTCCTGTTATAAAAAGTGTCTGGCATGTTCCACCTTTCCACCTTTCTGTCTGATTGTCTTTTTTCTCTCCCGCTCTCTTTCCCCCACTCACTGTGGGTGGAAGGGTGGAAGGCTTGTTTTATGATACATGACAGGAGACCATGCTCCTCTGTGCTCTGTTTCTGCTTTGACACATATCTGCAAATTTAGAGGTGTCAATTCTCCATTCGCATCTCCTGAGTCACCCGGCTGTTTGTCAGAGATGCTCTATTCCAAGAATCAGCGTTTTTCTCTGTGAAGTGGAAATACAAGTCAGAAATTTGTCATGCCTTTTGGCACTTGGGTCAGTCAAGAACCATGAGTTGCTATGTAATTACTCATGGTATATTTAACACTAGCGTGTGCTATATCATGATGGGAAATCATTACGTTTTTCTGAGCTTTTCCAAGCATAATGTAGACATTGTTAGTAGCTTTTCTGTGCATTTCTTGAAGCCCTCCAGAGCAGCGGTCCCGAACCTTTTTCGCGCCACGGACCAGTTTAATGTCAGACAATATTTTCGCGGACCAGCATTTAAGGTGTCGCAGATAAAAACAACAAAATAAAATGATACGACCAACACAAAAATTGTGGTATTTTGTAAATATAATAATAAAGGTGAATCCACTGTGTAATTATGTAACTTTATTAGCAGCGTCTTCCTGACAACGATCAGAGTAACGTCGTCCTCTGCCCCTTGCGCGCTCTGGTCGCTATGGAAATGCATAAACGGTCCTTTCAGAATACATTTTTAG
Organism: Lepidarchus adonis; assembly: GCA_037576955.1. Classification (NCBI taxonomy): domain Eukaryota; kingdom Metazoa; phylum Chordata; class Actinopteri; order Characiformes; family Lepidarchidae; genus Lepidarchus; species Lepidarchus adonis. Next base: position 7,602 of record JBBIGC010137727.1, read on the forward strand.
TGCTGTTGTGAGATCTTAGGGGTTTCTGCCATGACTTTCATCCAGAATACCGGCTATGTTGACGTCTCAAACATATGGATTGAGATCGTATTTTTTTTTAAAAAGTTTAATTTTTTAATTGGGGACCACTGCTCCAGAGCACATGTGGCTATATTTACTATAACAGTAGCATAACAAATGTTCTTTTTAAACTGACTGACAATTCTCTCACAAAGTCTGAGAAGCTTTGTTACTGGTACACTGCTTAATGTGAAATATTTTGAAATTGTGTAATATTTTATACATTTTCCACCATGTGTTGTAGGCATGATTTTTATATTTACAAAATACAATCAACAATCTAATTATTTTCTTTGCAATTTTGTCAGTTAAATAAAGGTAAGAAAATACAAATAGCAGATTTTTTGTTTTTACTGCATTTTACAACAATGACTTGCAAAAAGGTACTGATTTTCAACACACAGAACTATTCAGGAGTAATATTTGCAGTTTCTAGAATATGATGTTGCATGTCACAAAAATCCATCTCTTAGATAAAAGCCTTTACATTTCTTGTATTTGGATGAATGACAGCAGCACATTATGTGCAGTTGGGCTCTCATGGCTCTGTTCCTCTGAGTGACTTGGCACACTGGATGAGGCATGACCCTCAGGGCTGGCATGAGATATAAAGGCTGTTGCATAAGAATGCATTCATCCTTTAAGCCCTGCTATGTCCTGCCATTCACCTCTATGGACAATAATTATATGGCTATATACATATGAATATTGTTAGGGCAAGTCTTGGCAAGTCTACAAAGAATGTAGACATTTTTAGATCACACAGTATCACCCCAACCCAAACCTTTTCACCAAGAAAAAGAGGTTTAATAACCTTACATAGATGTTACTCCCAGTTTTATTCAATGGGACTCAGAGGTGAACTCATGAGCAATGTTTTGAGGGCATTTGTTGTCCCCAATATACTGGATATGGAGACTTTTCTACCTGTTTGCCCTTGGTTATTTCTGGCACAGCTTGGCACATTTTTTGTCAAACCTACTCTTGCATGCTGAAAACTTTGTCCAGCAAGATGCATATCAAGAGGCCATTTCTAGTTAAAAAAAAACATCACTAATAATCTAAATAGTATAGAAAGAGTAAATACCCCTGTCCTATAGTATTACCATCATCATCATCCTTTCTTTGAACGTGTGCTTACACTGAAATCAGGCAGGGGAGTATAATGGACAAGACTGAGAGACTCAAGAGGAGTTTCTATCCTCAGGCCATTAGACTCCTAAACCAGGACATGCCACCACACACACCACACATACCTCACACACTGAAAACTTGAACATCTGAGTGAACATTGCTGGCTGTGCATTTAATCACTCTACAGACCACAACACTGGACACTGCACACCTGCACTTTACTGCACACACTTCTCTCATTTGTGCACCTCACCATTTACAGATCTTACACTGGACACTGTACATCTGCACTAATCTGCACAGTTTCTATCAGTGCTGCTGTTCTGGCATCAGTTTTATCCACGTCCTGATGTTTGCACCTCTGGTTCTCCTGAACCGTTTTTTTTCCCAACTGCTTGCGTTATAGCTGCTTGATTTCTAATTTATCTACTTTTTCTGTGTGTGTGACAGCCTAGTTTACGTCCTAGTTTTTAGTTTTTAAGTTTAAGGTTTTAAGTTTTAGGTTTAAGTTAAGTTTTAGTTTAGCCTAATAATCTTTAATTAATAGCTTATTCTTGCACAGTCTGGAGTGGATCAGGATGCATTTCACTGCTTGTTGTATAATGTATAATTAGGCATGTGATCTTGAATCTTGAAGGAGAAAATAGATGGATAATATAGCAAATGACAACAGAACAATAATCAGCTTGAATGATATTAGACCAAAAAATACCCAGAAATAAAAGAAATTAATAAAACATAATAATAAAATCAACTAAAACAATCTATACGACAACATAAAATGAGTACAAACAGAATAAACAATTGAACAAAAGATGATTAAAAATCCTGGCAGTAGTAAGCGAGCTGAGCTTTAGTCTACTCCATGGAAAGTTAAACAAAAAGAAAAACCTCTTTGCAACTCAACGCTTTTAAAGGGCTTTCAAATTCCCTATTGAGCGTATGAAGGAGAAAGCTTATACAGGCAGCAGCTCTTGCCCTGAATAATGTACAAGGTTGATGAGGGGAATAAATCAGGATGCTCGAGGCTCTTAAAGCCCTCGTAGGCACAGTTCTGCCCTGGGGCAGGGCTGCGAAGGAGCTCAATTAGGTGGTTCAGAAAGCAGAAACCAGTCAGTACCTTCCTGTCCAGACTGTACAGACAGATTTGGTTTCTTCTAAACTCAGCACAGTCCACAAATACCAAATATAGAACAAAGAGATGTGGAATAAATAATGTGTTGAACAAAATGCTACATAACAATGATTTAAAAACCCTTATTCCACATTTTTCTTTCAATTTCTATTAAAACATATATTGTAATCAACAATACCATTAAAATCACCTGACAGGTGAAGTCAATACCACTGATTATCAATTACAATGTCAAGGGATGAGATACGATGTGTTGTAAGCAGGAAACATGAGCAAGTGTGTGAAAATAATGGGATGCTCCCAGAATGCAATACAAATAGTAGTCTTTGTCACATGTCCTTGTTCGGTCCCCGCCCCTCACCAGGCGTTCCTAGTCTTGTGTAGAGTATTTATACCCCGTTTCCTTCGTTTGTTGTGGGTTATTGTTGAACTCTAGGCATTCTTAGTGTCTACATATAAGACGTGTTTCTTAGTGTTCCTGTGCTTTACGTCAATGTTTCAATGTTCTCATGTTACTTATATTAAATTTCAGTATTTATTTCCAACTTCCTGCCTGTGCTTACTTCCAGCACCTTACAAGTTAACTTTATTGCAGACCAGCTACACCCCTTCAAGGCAAATGCACTCCCTAGCAGCAGTAGCCTCATTCAGCATGATGATGCTCCCTGTCACAGTGCAAAAATTGCTTAGAAATCGATACATACAATTGTTAAAAGAATATACTACTAACATCAGGGTGCTGGATAACACAGAACATCACACATCAATGAGTAAGATAATGAGCAACAGGCAGCATGAGGGCGACCTGTACAATATTAGGCTGAAGGATTTAATATTATGGTTGATCAGTGGATATGCATTGTATTTTGACTAATTGAGTCAAGGCTGAAATTCAGTGAGAACTAGTGATGCTGAACTAATATAAGCTGAATAAGCAAATAAATGTAAAAGCACTGCTTGGTGACATTACACATTCAATTAATTCAATGAGCTAATCTTTCAGCTTAATTTGTATATATGAAATAAAGTGTGAATAATAAATACCAATAACACATACATACTACATCACATCCTATTATTAAAAAATTATAGAAAAATGTTTTTCCATAATGTGAACCCTTTAAAAAAAATTAAAAAAAGAAACAAACTACGCATATGTATGGTTTGCAAAATGGCTGACATTAACCATGTGTGGAGAGTGAAGACAAGGGTTAAGATAAAACCTAAACTAAACAAAGGTAAGAGTACACATGTAATCAAAATATTTTTGTGAACTGGTTTTAATAGAAAAAAAGATTTGATCATTTCTCACCAGTTACCTTGATACGGTGCCTATGGGCAGCGTCCATAACGGCAGGCACCAGATCCTCAGTGGGCTCTCCATGTTCATCTGCCATGCCAGGTGGGTACCAGGACAGTACCACCACACCTGGCATTAAAAAAACAAAAAAAAAAACAAAGCAGAGGTGAAATTTTAGAGTTAAGTTTGTAAGGTTTTTTTTAATAATCTAAAATGATTAATAATTAAAAATGTACCTTCTCTAATATTCAAGAGAGGTTAGTCTGAAAACTATTGGATTTATCTATTCATCACTCTTACAGTAAGAAACATAGACAGATACACACATATACACACATCTTTGCTCCACAGTGTTTTCATATGTTTTAAGGAAGAAACTATAAAGTTTTTCTTCTCATAAGCAATTTTGGAAGCTCTGCGTAGTATGTATCTGCTCAGTGAAGTCCATCTTCATCTTTTTGTCTTTATTGTTCAGTTATTCGTTAAAATTACAGAGTGAATAACTAGCGAGTATCAGTGTCCACATCTGTTAAATTACATGTGGGTCCAGTTCCATTCCTCATCCTCTCGACTGCAGAACCTACACATACGTTTCACATAAGTAATTGAATAATTTACAGTAGCTACTAAATAATAACTTAAGATGAATGAATGAATAATGTGTCTGTGGTTTGCAAAATCAATCTAATCATGTTTTTTTTCAGTATGTGGACCTCACCTAAACATTTATTAAAAGAATAAAAGCCCACACATGCTTTAAAACAGACTGTAAGGTGAAAATAGGGAAAAAACCTTAATGTTATAGAACTTTTATGGGTTTTAATTCACATTTCTTTTGACCAATATGGCTAACAATGCTGTTGATATGTCATAATCATGTTTAAATACATACCTGCAGCAGCAGCTTCGATCTGGGCCATGTGTGACTCCAGCACGTTTGGGTCTTTGGAGCTATAGGGTCCGAGCTCGGGGTAGAAACTGGAGGCAATGTCCTCGGGTGGACTGTGTCTGCCTTTGGGATGACTAGCTGCTATTTTGGGATCCCAGTGAGGAACCAGCACGTGGTCCCAGTGGATGTAGCCCCTGTCGGTCGGAGGCGCGCCGTACCACAGGTAGTAGAAGATGTGGATGTCGTAGAAGATGCTGTGCTCGTGGCCAGAGTTGGAGAAGACGATTCTGGTATCGGCCACGTCGCTGTCCGGGTCGCCGCGCCTCTCCGCTCTCTCGGCTGCGAAGGGAACCATCTCTAGACCCGGTGCGAGGTCCGAGAAACCGTCGCTGGGCTTGAGGGTCCGCAAACCCATCATAGTCCCGAAGATGAAGAGGGTGAAGAGGAAAAGTGCCACACAAGCTTTCTTTCGGAGCCTGGTCATAGCTGTGGAGGAAAATAACACCACCCCCACTTTCACACACCGTGTGGTCGTTACATCAGTTCAGGAGGATAATTCACGCGACGTTTTCTGTTTTTCCTTAAGAAACGTCCAGTTTCCAAAGGATGAAGAACTTCTTATCTGTATCATAGACGACACGGGAGTGTAACTTTACCGAAGAACCATCTGGACAGAGTAGTAAAGCGATAAATTTAGCCATTCGCCTGACTGATGTGACCGAAAACGGTGTCGCGCGACATCAGAGTAGTGCTGTTTACTGAGGCGACAACTGGCGATGCTCGTCACATGTCATAATATGCTTATAAACGAGGAGGGAAATCATACAAAAACAAAAAAACACCGACAATTAGTTTGCAAAACAGTTAATGTGTCCGTCTCTCTCTCACATTTCCCCGAAGCCCGTAAAATCTCCCAAGAGTCGCGTTGTTTACTGGGGGATGCTAACATGCTAACTACGCCGAGCTGCTTCACCCTCCGGTACACTCACTGGAATTAGCTCGTAGCCTGTTAAACTGGACTCCTTAAACATTTCAACTCTGTTTTTCCACCCCTCTCAAACGCCAGAAGCTTCCAGAACAGTAGATAGCAACCTATTGTAGGGTTTGGCCTATTTTGTGGCTCATTGAGCTCAAACGTAGCAGACAACCCGCGACTTAACGGTACAGATGTCTAGCAGTGTGTCACTACTTTCTGTCATGATTAACATGACGCAGAAATCTGTGTTGCGTCGAAAGTGTCGACGTGTTCTACTTCGTAAAGGTGTTAATGTGGTGCCTCCTGGTTGGAAATCGCTCCCCCCACGAAGCAGAGACCACCTGAAAGGCAGGATAGTACCGCAAATTAATTCGAATCACATCTCATCACACTCCGCTCCACAGCGCCTCCGTAGTTCCGCTATTCTCGGCTGAGAGCAACCTGCCGTCCCTCTCCTCGCGCTCATCCTCTCTCACTGCGCCAGGATTCCCTCCGCGGACCACGTCGATTAAGCCGCATCCCAGTCGAACGGGACGCGTGGCTGCGCTCGTGAGATGTACAGCGTCACTTGGCCTGGGTCGCGTTGAGGCAGCCGCCGGAGCGCGATGTAAATCATGTCTCTTTGCTCGTCGGAGGAGGAGCTAAAGATGGCCGCTGATTGGCTAAGCGAGGCGCGCGCGCGCGCCAGTGGATGTCTGTGTGCTTGGGAATCTGCTACTTCACTAGTGATGGGAATTTCGGCTCTTTTACGAGAGTCTGCTCTTATGGCTCAGCTCATTAAAAAGAGTCGCTCCTCATATTTTTTATAATGAACAAAATTAATGTCAAATGATGTGTAAAATGAACATACAGTATATTAGATGTTTATTATTTATATGGCTTATTATGCTGAATATGATGTACTGGTGTTTGGAGGCAGTGGTAAAGTCTGCTTTCAATTCTGAGGCTCGGAACTTGCAGCTTTGCCCATAATCTGGGGTCAAATTAAGACACTGATTTATTACTCAAATCACATTTTGTTGCTGCATCAAATTATGTTTCTTACAGCTGCAGAAAATTGCAGAGAGTTCAGCTTCCTCCATACTGGACTATGACTCAGCACAGAGAATTGAACACTGTACTGATCCATTTTCTTAAAGTGACACTGGGCCAGAGGAGGACGGTTCCCCCTGGACTCTGGTTCTTCCTCATGAAGAAGTATTTCCTTTCATTTGGCTTAAGAGTTACCGTGACTGTTGTAAAGAGCTTTGTGATAAAATTGTTTGTAAAAAGCGCTTAATAAAAATACACTGGAATTAAATTAAACCTGGAACACAGAAGTACAAAAAAATGTAAAGTACAAAAACAATTACCCAATGTGACATAAAGATCCAATCTCTGATTGTATTTATAATATTTATTAACTATTTACAGTGAAACAACATAGAGACGCTTAGAGAATCACACGACAAAATATAAACAAGTGTGTAAAAGAAGAAAGGAGCTTCCTGGAAACACTTAAAGCTTTAGTGAAGATTGGCATTAAGAAAAACCAAGTGCCTTAGCAGCTGTCCTACGCTCTCTCTACTTCTTTTCCTCTCTCGCTCTCTGCGCATGTGCGGTGTGTAACCCTCGCCCCTCCCCCTCCCCCCCTGCTCATGCGCGGACTCACAGACGCAACGCACACGTCATGAAGTTGACCAATCACGTGCAGTTTAAACAGAAAAAAACACCAAACGGCTACTGCTCCCGATCTTTCACTTCAGAGAGTCGACTATTAGAGATCACTACTTTTCAGAGCTTAAAAATAAACTATTCTGTGACTACATCCCAATGTCAGACTCCATTATTTCCCTTGACAACTTTCAAGCCCGAGCGTTTTTGTCACAAATCTGTAGCTGAGCATAAACAATTAAATCCATGAAATATTGAACTTACCGATATCATATCGCAATGCAAGAACTACAAATCAGAATTTTAATAATATCCGATATGAACACATATCCTGCATTGGCGACAGAATAGCAGCACAGGTCGCAATTGATGTTTATGAATCTGATATGAAGAAAGGTATGCCTAATAAATTTTGCATTTCAGAGTTGCTAATTTTATACTGAAGAATTTACATGTAGATGGATGATTGACATTGTTGCATAATGGAGCATTGCAGAGCTGTTTTCCAGCATCAAAGAAAGTTTTTTTTCTTCTTCTTGCCAGAGAAGAATATGACAACCAGATTGTGAGGATATACTTAATAAAGAAGCTAACCATATGCTGCATTTAGACAGGACATTTAGACTGCATATTTTGGCGCAACGAATACCATGTTGGTAACTGCTAACCGATGCTAGTTCAGGCAACTTGTTTGTTTTCGGTTTCCAGTGGTGTGTTGTGTGGGGAGCAATGCATTATGGATTGTGTCTGAGTCTGAGTTTGGTTTTTAGAACATTGACGGAACAGAGCGTGGATTATTTTGTGACGGCCATATCTGTCTCTTTCTTGCACTTCTTTTATAGCAATTGGATGACACTACCAGTGAATCATCAACGTGAGTAAACACACAGAGCTTCTTTAAAAACAGGGAAAGACACAGTAATCCAAGTGTGCAGAATCGCATGTCTCCAATATCTAGCGTTTGCTGAATTGTCCTCAACAATTACTTAGATCAGAGAAGAAGCGTATTGCTTCATAATTTGTCTGGTATAGACACAGTTAAAACTAGAGCTGTAACGGAAGCCATGCTTCATGGGGAATGCAGTGTTTGTTTGACCATGTAGTGTTTGATGCTGGAAAATGGGTGGAAAGAGTTGCTTGGTGTGAGTTCGGTTGGTAGAATGATGCTAGCGCAACTTGCCAAGTGACAAAGGTGAACAGAAATAAAGCCCTGAAGCTGAAGCAGTGGTTTCTCTGCGCAAATATGGGAAAGGTGACAATAGCATTGCTGTGGCTTATGTAAATTAATAATGCATCCCTGTGTGTGAATGTTTCTGTGTCTTATCGCTACGTCATTGTCATTGATTATCACCAAATTGTGGTATTGTCATATTATCTTTATCGTGGGCCACGTATTGCGTATCGTATCTTATCGTATCGTGAGAGCCTGCAATTCCCACCCCTATTGTATAGTGTGATCTTATATGTATAGTACAGGGGTCAGCAACCTTTACTATCAAAAGAGCCATTTTGCCCTCTCTTCAACTAAAGATAGATTGTCTGGAGCCGCAACACATAACACAGCTTATAAACTTCTAAAAGTTTAAATCTCTTTTTGTTTTTATCCGTTACAACAACTGAATGCCACAAACAGAAGTGCAGTGTGCAAGTGTAGGCCTGCTTTGAAATAAATTAAACACTGAACAATGGACGCCTTCCCATATTTGCATAAAATTAGAATAAACTGTAGCCCACTTTAATATAAAAAACATATAGCTGAAGTTTAGCGGGAAAGGTAAACATAAAATTAGGCTTACTGGTGAGGTTTGTTGCCATTTTAATGGTGCTGTCCTTGACGGTATTTGCAGAGAGAGGCATTTCTCTGATATTTTTACAAGCGATTCTTTTATGTATTCTCCATCTGTGAACGGCTCCCACCTTCTTATGATCTCATGAGCTGCAGCTGTAGCCGAGTTGTTCTTGAAAGTATGTTTGCTCTGCCTAACTTCATTTCTCTCTTTCACCATCTTTAGTTACTTTTCATTCAGAAAGTATCAGGTACATATCAAGCACACAGATAAACCAGCGTAGTTTACAGTAAAGGCAAATGAATGTGTCCATGCAGAATGAAACTCTATTTTCTTTAGAGATGTTTGTTGTTTGGGATGTATTCATGGTTAGTTTACTGTGGGACTCGCACACAGACGCCGCCTGCAGGCAAAGGCTATAGACATGGATGTGATGCATATTTTAATTGACAAATTATAAGAAGTTTTTTTTATTCAATGTTAAAGTATCATCTCAAACTCCAAGATAAATGTGCAACAAAATAAAAATAAATACATTAATATATAAATACAAATATAATTTATAAATAACCTTTTAAAATTTTTCTTTTGTCAAGGCTACACAGAGCCACAACAAGAAGACTGAAGAGCCGCATGCAGCTCCAGAGCCATCGGTTACCAACCCCTGGTATAGTATTATATTGTGTTGTAATGTGTACTTATATGTACAGTCAAACTGTTATTTCACCCCCGTTATCTCGCCAACCTCATCTTTTGCTGTGAAAGGCTGCAGAACAGATTACCTTTCATGTTATTTACCTTGTTAAGCCACCACTTACCTTGTTTGCCCACTGACAAAGAAACAGTCTATAATTTTAATGGGAGCTTTATTTTAACAGTGATAGATAGAATTTCAAATTGAAAATCCATAAAATCACATTATATAAAATATATACATTGATTTGCATTTCTTTGACTAAACTAAGTATTTGATCCTCTACCAACCATTAAGAGTTCTGGGTCCTACAGTCCAGTTAGATACTCATCAACCACATTAAGTTTAGGTAATTTAATAAACAACATACATAAATTGACGAAACAGAAGGACGCTACATTGTTCAAATTGCGACAAGGCACAAAGGGACACAAATACAAATACAGACAGACAATAACAAATACCTGAAGCAGGGTGTAGACAACAGACAGGAAACAGGTGAACATGGGACACATGACAGACAAAGCAGGAAGAAAACAAAAGCACATGGCCAAACCGACAGGGTGATGATAATTTAGCTATGAAATGTTTATTAAGTGAATCATTTATTTTTTAATCTTCCTCCTCCATCAGAGTAATATTAGACTGGTTAACACAATTTGCTGCCTCTCTGCTTTCCTCACCTCTCTCTGATCTAGATAAGCTCCCCTCTCCTGACTCCATGGTCACTTTTTACAATAACACCATATCTACTTTACTTAACGCTTTACTTTACTTAATACTCGCTCTTTCCCCGGTACACCCCTGTGCTTAGAGTAATGAAAACTATAAGAAAACAGATCTCACAATCTGCTCACTTCTCTATATTTAACACATGCAGAAAGTACCAGGATGCTCTTAATGCTGCTTGCTCCATCTATTACTCCTCCATCATTAGCTCTACTAGGTCCAGACCAGGAGCCCTCTTCAGAACTGTTAAGACACTTCTTTCTTCTCCTGTAACATCTTTCTCTTATTCTAATGAGCAGTGTCAGACCTTTCTACACCTTTCTACAAAATCATAGATTCCATATATCAACTTCCTTATCTACATCACTTACTCTCTCTCTCTCTCACTCCCAGCAATGTAGTCAACATTAAATCTCTCTCGAACTTCAGCCGATGTGATTGGCTGTAAACTTTGGAGACATATGATAGGCTACCTTTTGAAAAAAACCCCCACATTTCTGCATCCAGCGCTGTCAGGGAAGTCCACAAATAAATGTTGGGGTATTCAGAAATATATACAGTGGTTTGCAAATGCAGGTTTATCGGTTTGTGAATAAATATAACTGCACTGACATTTGTGCATCACAACATTTTCTTGGAGTTGACAAATGCTTTTGTAAATGGTGTTACATTTATTTGTAAGTGATGAATTGTCTTTGTGAATCTTGTTACATTTGTTTCTGAGTCAAGAAATATATTCGTGTATGGTGTGATATTCATTTAATAATATTGAAACTAAACTCTCTAGATAGGATTGCTTCTGATCAAGGAGAGATGGTTATAAACATTTTGTTTGAGGAATTCAGAAAGAAATGAAATGAGAGATAGCAGTCAGTAGTCAGCTGCCTGGGTGGGGGGTTGGGTCCATGGTGTGTCTCTTCAGTACTGGTGATATCTGAGCCTTCTTAAATGTTACTAGTGTTAAGGTTTATTGGACTATAATTATTATAATCCATAAAAAACTATACAGTTTATACTCTGACACCTCATGATGATTGAGGCTACCTTCTCAGGCTTTCGAAGGAAGGGTTAAATCTTTCCACCTACAGCGGGAAGGACTTTTAAAGTTGCATGAGGTCTTGACATAACTAATCAATTATCTGAATAATGATTTTCCACACAAAGAATGAGTCAGAAGAGCATTTTGATATTAAAAAGAAAATAATCTTTACTCACAGTTTCTTCAGCAGTTACAGTTAAACTTCACATGATAGACAGACAGCCTTCCCCGATAAGCCAGCGTTGGGATTCGGTGAGAGTCCGAATGACCACGTCATTGCCAGACAGACTCACTGTCCCCCCAACTGGTAAGGGCTTTTATAGAAAAACATTCGTCATGCATGAGTCAGCAAAATGAAGTAATCTCTCCGATCTGGTTCAATCCACATTTTGGTTGGAAAGTCCCTGTTAGCTATCTGCTAAGTCACTCATGCACCTGTCCAGACATAACAACAGATGTTCGACCTTGGAGTGTTAACCTAGCCACTGCTAGACCCTGTTAGCTGTTTGCTAACGTCACTCATGCCTCTGTCCAGCCATAACAACAGATGTTCGACCTTGTAGTGTTAGCCTAGCCACCGCTAGACCCTGTTAGCTGTTTGCTAACATCACTCAAAGCTGCTATCTTAACTTTTGGCTGTTATCTCATGCTACTGAATGAGTCATAAAAGTCTGGTGCTTTTTCCAGGAGACTATAAAAGCTTGTTCATGATTCACTCTGTTCTTCCAGCGTGAGCTGAGAGAAGCTGCTGCTTAACATCTGAAGGAGTGTCTGGCTGGAGTCGAGGACAATGCATTTTTACTGGCAATCCATGTCTTTGGTTTGAGAGGAGGTTCTCTCCTCCAACACTAGGAATGTTCCAGATGTCAATCATGAGTTTATAATGTAGATTAGTGGTGCAAACAATCTATCTACATCTAAGGCCTGCATAGAGAATGGTTCCAGAAAGAAATTTCCACTATAGTTCATGTTATAGCACTTGCCATCTTTATTTATTGTACTAGATTTGTTTAGTAGCATTTAATAATGAAGAGGAACTGTTGTACTCTTCTAGCAGTTCCAGATAGTAATGTACCACTTATAGTTCATGTTATAGCACTTGTCATCTGTATTTAATAGGTTAAAATGATTAAACGATTAAACTATTTTAATAATCGATTAATCTGTCGATTATTTTTTCGATTAATCGGTGAATCGGATAAAAAACAAAAAAAAAGAAAAGCATTCATTTCTAGCCCTATATTCAAAAACAGAACTAAAATATTTGGAAAGTGCATAAACATGTTGCTCCTTAAGCTTTTATAATAATATAGTTCAATCATACACCACATTTAAAAACAGCTTAAGATGAACTTTAAAATTGTATTAAAAAGTACAACACACAAATATATATAGTCAATAATAAACAATATGGGACAAAGCACAAAATATACACTGCAAAAAATGCTTTTCTAACGTAATTGTTTTGTCCTGTTTTTTTTTCTGAAAAAAAAAAAGAAGTCAAAAATTATGTCTTGTTTTCATGGTTTAAAACTAGTAAAATTATCTGCAAATGGGGTAAGATTAAAAAAAAAAAAAGAGATATAATCTCAATCAGAAGTTTTAAGCATCACTTCATTTTCTCATACCATTTTTCTTAGTAATCTTGATTTGGAAATGAGACATAATTACTGAGTAAGAAAGGCCTTTTCTTACTTAGCTATACATGACAGCAGATTGAAAAATGAACGGTTTAAAAAAAGGCGGGTGGATAAAAACGTGTCTTTAGTCTTGTGATGCAAAGTAACTATACTCCCCTGCTTTACTACTAACAGCAGTTATTAACGAGCTAACGCTAACTTGTCAAAACGACTAAACACCAGCACCAACATTACGTTCCTCACTTCAAAACGGAACAGAAGTAGGGTTCTGTAGTGACTTTCCCTGCTGTTCCCTTACCCTTACCCATTGGCATCAGCCCCCCCAAAATGATCTCAAGCCCCCCTAAAAATATAGGGATAATCATACAAAATATATAAAGTATAATTATAATTTAAAATTATATATCCATACATTTCATATATGATATCACTGAGCACATGTAAAAGCAGGAAATTTTAAATTGTGTAGTTATTATTATTTAATTCAAATTATGAACAGGCTCAGGGGGAAGTCTCTGCGAGGCGCTAGCATCAGTGCGCACAAGAGAGAGAGACTTTTACTAAGTTTTTATTTTTTGTAATAATCAAATGTTTCCGCGTCGCGCGACACAACGAATCGATTATGAAATTTGTTGCCAACTCTTTTATTAATCGATTTTAATCGATTTGTTGTTGCAGCCCTAGAATTTAATGACTAAAAGGAATGTGTTGAATTTCTTGGTTGCACCTACACCAGTGCTGTCCTGTGCACACAAATTGCTTGATTGTTCCTGTAGCTGAGAGTCACTTTGGACAAAAGCATCAACCAAATAAACAAATATAAATGTAATGAACATTCGTCAATGTGAGACAGTTGCTTAGAAGTTACCATGGGTTCCTTTGTAATCATCTAATACTTTGACGGTCGATCACTTCTGGGTAGGGTGAAGATGGTGGATTTGGAGGTGGATGATGGAATTTCCTCTATTGGCACACAGTCTGTCTAATTGTTGATTAGTTGATAAAGATCCATAATCTTTAGAAATGGTCTTTCTTCCTTTTATTAGTCACATACTAAACTACATGAATGTTTTAAAAGCATCAGTATTAGAACTTCACTAACAGCATGGTGGGAATTCCTTAAAATGAATAGTACATCACTGGTCCCATGTAATCTGACACCCATCTGGAACAACCCAGACATACTGCTGAACAGAAAAATGATTAACTTTATCACATGGAACAATAA
>JBBIGC010137741.1:0-21863 GCA_037576955.1 Lepidarchus adonis
CCCCCCCCCCCCCCCCCCCCCCCCCCCCCCCCCCCCCCCCCCCCCCCCCCCCCTCCTCTTGCATTCATTTTTCAATCTGTTGTCATATACAGCTAAGTAAGAAAAAGCCTTTCTTACTCAGTAATTTTGTCTACAACATATAAATCTAAAACATATCTAGATTACTAGACAAGAAAAATGGAATGAGAAAATTAAGTGATGCTTAAAACTTCTGATTGAGATTATATGTAATAAAAAAATAAAAAATAAAATAAAAAAAAACCATTGGCAGATAATTTTGCTTGTTTTAAACCATGAAAACAAGACTATTTTTGACTTGTTTTTTTTTTTTTTTTTTGAGAAAACAAGACATAATTTCTTATGCTATTTCACATGTCTAGTAAATGTAGCTTGAAATGTAATCGACAGATTAATCGATTATTAAAATAATCGTTAGTTGCAGCCCTACTCACATTTAAATATTGCACTGTGACTTTTTACCACATAATTAGCATATGTGTCTGGGTGTTCTTATGTGTGTCTGTGTGTGTGTGTGTCCATGTCCTAACTTTCTCATCTCCTGACCTCAGAGGATCCAGAATGGCCATCATGTAATGATGAAATATTCATTTGATCATATGATAAAACCTGAAGATCAAAGTGAAATTGAAAGGCAAATGTCACACAGGGCAATGCAGTTTCATTTGCTTGTGTGTGTGTTTGTATTTGTTAGTGTCCATCAATGGCAGGTAAAATTGATATCTAGCGTTTCTTGTTAAAAAAAAGACACTTAGCATATGCTGTTTACACCTCTACTGTTAGCGTCAATGAGTATGTGAAAAAGCTTGTGTAATCACCAGCAGTGGGAATTTCCCCTCTTCCAGACCCTGCACACTGTAGTAGCTATCAATAGTCAAACATTCAAGTCATATACAGTGGGTGTAGAAAAAAATCACCCCCTTCGAAATATTTATATATTTATATAAATGTCCTTACTCAGTGCAACCTATAACATCCAACTGAAAGATATCACAGCAAAAAAACAAGATATACTAAGATTTATAAAGGACCACCAGACAATATTAATATTTTGATGAAGCCCTTAGCTTTAATGACGGCCTTAAGTCTGTTGGGATAGTTCTCTAACAACTTTGCACATCTGAACAATATTTTTCCCCAAAAAAGTTTGATCAATGTGGATGGTGAATTTGGGTGGACTGCTATTTTTAAATCTTTCCCCATTTTCAAGGGGATTTAGGTCTGGGCTCTGACTTCTCCTTTAGCCACTGTGTGGTCAATTTAGCTGTGCACTTTGTGTCATTGTCCTGTTGAAAAGTTCTTCAAATTTCTGGCAGAGGGTATCAGGTTTTCCTCAAGAAATCGATGGCCTTTTTCCCCCATCTATTTTTCCTTCTACCCCAACTAGAGCCACAGGCCCTGTGGCAGAGAAACACCCACACGCCAGGATGCTGCCACCGCCATGCTTTACTGTAGGTATGAAGTGATGTGTATGGTGAGCTGCATTAGATTTCTGCCAGGTGTACTGTTTGGTATTGATGCCAAATAATTAGACTTCAGGGTGCATCCATAATGAGGCCTTTCTTGAGAATTGGCTTTTTCCTTGCGACCCTCCCAAACAAGCCACAAGTGTGAGTGCATGTGAAATTGTTACCAAAAAATCTTGTAAATCCTTTAAGTGGCCATTGGCCTCTTGATAGCCTCTCTTACTAGTTTCCTCCTTGCTCTTCCATCCAGTTTGGAGGGATGTTCAGATCCAGGGAGGGTCCTAGTATCAAACACTCAACACTTTTTTTAAATAATGGACTACACTGTGCTCCTTGGGATTGATAAAACCTTTGAGATTTTTTATATCCATATCCATCCTTATGTCTGTCCACAGCTCCATCGTTGAAATCTTAACACCCACAGTCAGTTGTTTGCTGTCAGTTGCACGACCAAGCAAGGAAATGCTCCAGGAACATATGTTTTTATGCTTCACTAATTACACTGATTACAGTTGATCACAGGTTTAGTCAGTAACCATGGTCTGCAGTGGTGATTATTTACACCTGATGGAGTTTACAAATATTGTTCAGCGGTGGACTCATCCTATTAATCTCAGTATTTCCTGTTTTATTTTATTCTTCTGAGCTGTAGGTGTGATATCTTTCACTTGCATGTTATAGATTGCATTGAATAAGTAAAGCTGGAAAATATTGGTTTGTATTAATAATTGTGGAACAGGTGATTTTTTGAAAAATAATGATTTCCTTAGAGATTTTTTTTCTGCGTTGAAGGTTACATTTTTCTACAATTTTCAGTGTGAGAGAATTTTTCTGCAATAAAAGCTGAATTTATTTTATGGCTATTAACACATCTCAACCAGGGGTGCCAATAATTATGGGTATATATACTGTATACACTGTTTAAATGCCAACAATCCATGCATTGGCATCCACAAGGCCGAAAAGCAAACTAATTGGATGTGTGAGATATTGAGGAACATTGGGGATACCTTGGGGATTGAGTCTCAGAATTGTGACTTTTTTATTCATTTGGCTCTACAATTTTATTTATCTGTAAATTTAAGTTGTCCATTGCCTGTCCTTTTGACCATTTGACTTTTTGACCTATAGTTACAGCTATGACCTGAGCCACTCTCTGCAGTATAACATGGCACTGCTGCATGCCCTGTGTGAGCCTGGCGAAGGAGAGGAGTTGCACTGCAGCAGCAGTAAACAGGACAGCTTTGACATTTTTGAGGATGAGGGTCTCCCTACACAAGGTCTGTATCAATCTGTGAATCAGTCTGTTTCATTTTTTTTTGTTCTGTGTTTGCTTGTGTTGCTTCGTTTTTTTAAAGCCTCACAGATTATAATATGAAATATTATAACAAAAATGTGTCATAAGTAGACCCCTTTGTAATTGACCAATAAAATAACTTGTTTTATTCAGTGGTACATTGCTTGAAGAATGAGCCGTATGCTAAATACGTGTGGAACAGTCGCCTGCTGGAGAAGATTCAGGATACAGTGCATCCAGACTGGCTCATGTACATCATCCATGGATTTTGTGGCCAGTCTAGTATCCTTTTGTGTGCGATTGTATGCTTCAGCATTTACTTAGCCTAGTGTTTAGATATACAGGTGCTTTTTTTTTCTTTCGTGCATCCTAGTGCTATCTCTTGCCAGGTAAGCAATACTCGTGCACCTGGCCATCCACATGATAAGAAAAAGTGATACGTCATACAATGCCACCTTCTTCCATTGCTTGTGGTTCATTTCTGATGCTCATACCTAGTGATCTACCTATTCAAATCTGGCCCTCATCAAAGTCACTCAGACCGTTATTCCTGCGCTTTGCACTTCCAACACATCAGCTTCAAGAACTGACCATTTATTTGCTGCCTAATATCACTTCTTTACACGCTTTATTGTAACAGGTTAATCAATGTCATTTATGTTGCTTGTGAGAGTTATAATGGTATGTACAACTCAACAAAAATGTGATTTATTTATGTCATTCACAATGAAACACAGAAAATAAATAAAATACTAAAAATGAGCCATAGTTACATAAAATATATTTATATAAATAATATACATATGTAATATAAATAATATATAAATATATATTTAAAAATATCAGCTCATTTTGATGGTAACAACACATCTGAAAAACTTGGAGGCAAAAGGCTGGGGAAGTAAGTGGTACTAAAAAAAAAAAAGGAGAAGACATTAAATATCTCATCATCTACTGTACATACAGTAATACAATCCGAAATCTGTGAATCTGGAGAATTCTGTGTGAGGAGGTTGAAAATTAATACTGGAGGCCTGTGATCTTTTACAATACATTTCCTGAAAGAAACAAAAAATTCTCAAAAGGAGCTCCCCCCTTATTGCCCGCCCACAAGCCCGCCCAAAAACTGTGAGCAAGTAATGTAAACTATAAAACGTCTGTAGACACAACCCTAAAATGTGAGAATTCACTCTCTCTCTCTCTCTCTCTCTCTCTCTCTCTCTCTCTCTCTCTCTCTCTCTCTCTCTCATATAACATCATGTACTTGCCAATTTAATATAAGCAATGAGTTGATAAACTGAAATGAGCTTAATGTGTATCTACCTTTGTGTTGTGTGTACACTCTGTGAGAGGTACTTCTATTCCTAATCTGCAAATATTAAAAGCCCACATCTAAAGCCATGCCAAAACACACTTTCAGCGTTTTTGTAGTTTATTCACGTGTACCTCTTCAGTTTTTGAATATGCCAGTATTTGAGATAAATCCACCATGAGAGTGGCTGTTTATTTTCCAGTGGCTGTAATCTGCACGTGAGCAAGATGAAGAGGACGGGAAAACATTTTACTTGCACCCATACTCAGTTGTGCATTTGTTACAGTGAACAAACATAATATGCATTATATGCATTTAGTTTCAGCATTAAAATCATTTAAAACTAGAGCAGTAGCTGTATCAGTGCTGTTTTTTAGTAAAACCAGGCTGTTCAGTAGAATTAATTTATAAATAATTTAGTAAACGCTTCAGGTTTTTGCCAGATTTGACCACTTCTAGATTTGCCATGTATATAAACCCAATTTCTGGAAAAGTAGACATACTTTCCAAAATACAAAATTATAAAAATGAACCTTTGAACCTTTATTCAACTGACAAAAGTACAAAAGTATTTTTAACTGAACTTTTTTTATTTGATGGCCACAACACACAAAACAAAAGTTGGAAAAGAGACATGTTTAACCATTACTTTTTATTATACTTTTTAATAATTTTGAAACTGAGAATACTAACCGAAGTAGTATTACAATTGGATCTTGATGTAAGACTCAGGCATCAAGAAATATTAATCAGCCCATCCATATACATTGAGGTTGAAATGACGTATTTCTTGGACCAATGGTGCAGCATATAATGGTACAAGACAGAACAGTACAAAAGTACAGTTCATAACAGACAGAACAAAACAAATGTAGTTCATTTGTTAATAGACATCGCACAACATAAACTTAACAGTGGCAATGAAGAACAACTACTATATCATAATAAATTAAATTACAATGGCTTTTTAAAAGCATAGAATATTAGTGCAATGATATAAGTGGAATGTAAATGTACCAGAATGCAACATATATCATTATAAGATGTTTGACTTTACAACAGTGGCAATATATGGAAAAAATAACCTAATGTAAACATATTGGAGTAAATTCTACCTTAAAGTGGCAACTAATGTAATTACTAATGTAAACTTTCTAGGATGTGACAGTGAGTTAGTTAGTGTGAGTGGGTTAGTCTTTGAACAGTCTCTGATACAAGGAGGGGTTTCCAAGGTGCTGATGAGCCTTTCTGCTTAGTATTGCAGTGTTTGGCTGTGGTGAAGACTTTAGCTGGTTATTGTCTGACTCTTCTCTTCATTATGCAGTCTACATTTTCAATAGGAGGTAACTGCACTGACATCATGCCAGTTAAGCACATGCACTCTGTGTCTATGAAGCCACTGTTGTAGCTAGTGCAGAATGTAGTCTCTGAAATATGCATGGATGTCTCAGGAAGAGACATCTCCTTGATTGCAACATGTGTCTTTCTAAAACTCTAATATATGCCTCTGAATCAATGGGACATTTACATACATGTAGATCACCCGTGTCAACACATTATTTGAATGATTATTTCATAACCTTTTAAACTTATAATAATAAACTTGTTCCTTTAATTGAGCTTTTTCCAGGGCTGAAAAAATTTGAGAGGGTGGATGCAGCAGCTTTTAAGTGAGAGAACATTGTCACTGATCTGTCTTTGCTTTGCGTTGCTTTTCTAACTGTTCGTCACTGCAGTAAACGGTACATTTACATTACTAATCATTTGGGGATGTTGTCTTTTTGTCACTGAATTATACTTTTAGTGAATGTGTTTTCATGTTTCTAGATAGGCCGTCCTATTCAATCAAGCCGCTCCCAATACCAGGTTTGCAAAATCAACGTATAAGCCTCTGCCTATATAGTCAGCAGTAGCCTGAGTTGTACCTTGTACAGACCAGCTTTTAGTAAAGCTATTCTAGCAGTGTGTAATGAATTTGAATTTGAGAGCAGGATGAGCTAGTCCTAAAATTTATATTAGTCCTGAATTAAACCAGTCATAAGCAG
The DNA here is from genome assembly GCA_037576955.1 of Lepidarchus adonis. Taxonomy (NCBI): domain Eukaryota; kingdom Metazoa; phylum Chordata; class Actinopteri; order Characiformes; family Lepidarchidae; genus Lepidarchus; species Lepidarchus adonis. Next base: position 6,139 of record JBBIGC010137741.1, read on the forward strand.
ATTATATTTAGTGCATTTGTGCAACAGACATAGTCCATTATTTAAATTGTATGTGTGTGTAGAGAATTTCCTTACCTTCTAACCGCAGAGCTACTTATCTATGGCCGACCTGTTTATGTCACACTCATTGCTCGACGCTCCAGTCGCTTTGCAGGAACACGTTTCCTGAAGAGAGGAGCAAATTGTGAGGTACATTATGTGTGCTTTAACTTTTTTGTCTAAGCTCTTGTCGTTTTCTGCCTTGTACTTTGATGCACAATTTGTATCATTCTTTACAATTAATTGAATAAATTGATTTTAGAAATTGTCTTCACTTTGTTGGCAATGTTGGGCAAAAATGGCATTGTTTTTTTAATATTTTTTGGACTTGACTGTTAAAATTAAGTTACCAATTAGAATCCAGTTGTAACAGCCTGGATTTCATGTCTTTCCACTGTTGCCTGAGGCTGAGATCTTCTCTGATTAAGTCATATATGCTGAAAATTCAAATATGATCTGGCAGGTTAAACAAAGCCCTAGTCCACTCAGTCAAAATGTTTAAAACAGTTCACTTTTGTCATTGATTTTCAATAACCTAAGAGAAACGTGGTGTAGATTTGTGGTTCTTTGCTAAAACTGCTAAACTGAATAATTAACAGAGAAAAGTACTCAGAAATTCGTGTGTGTGTGTGTGTGTTCATTCAAAGGGCGACGTGGCAAACGAGGTGGAGACGGAGCAGATCATTCACGATGCCTCACTGATGTCATTCACGGTGGGCAGTTACTCTTCCTACGTGCAAGTGCGAGGTTCTGTGCCTCTCTACTGGTCTCAGGACATCTCCACAATGATGCCCAAACCACCAATCCGATGTAAGTCATTATAAAAGTTATGAAACAACTGTTGATTCAGTTTCTTCTGGCTAAAGCTTTATTCATATGTTCTACTTAATACCCTATAGAACATATGTTAACATGGTCTGCTACTAGTTTCCTTTTATACACATTACTTGCATAATTACTCTCCTGTGACCTACATGCTCTGTGCCAATCGCAAAGTAGAGAAATTCTTAATAACAATTCATTTATTCAACAGTTATTTGCAAATAAATAATAACAGTAAACATAATGTAAAAATATGATAGTGTTTGTGCTTTTACTCTGAATTTTACGCTTTTTAATGAATGGCAGAAAACCCAAAACCAAACGAGTTTGGAAATATAAAAAGATTTTGTCCATGATGCCTGGAACACATTCAAATATTGGAATGGAAGCATTATTTTCATTGTGTTAGATCAGCTTTCTTTCTAATTGTAATTTTGTATTGTTTACACGGTTAGGATTATAATAGTTGCAGTTTTGTTAGTGGTTTTTTTTTTTTTGCATATTGTCCTTGATACAAAATGTCAGCAACACTTCAGCAGGGTTCAAGTTCAATAGTTTTTACCCTAATTAATTAAAAAAAAAATTGATAATGTGTCTTAAATACATATACCAACATGAGTAACACATACTCTTGTGCTCATAAATGTACATACTATGACATAATTTATGATTTATTTGCCATTTGTCAGAGAATATGAATGATAACATAAACCTTTCTTTCACTCATGATTAGTGGTTGACTGAAGCCATTTATTGTCAATCAACTGTGTTTACACTTTAAAATCATAATCACAACAGAAACTACCCAAATGACCCTTTTTTAAAAATGTACATATCCTCAAGATTTGGCCTGATAACATGTTGATAATTTGACACAAATGGGTTTGAAAGGCTATTAAAAGTAACCATCTTCACCTGTGATCTGTTTGCTTCTAATTAGTGCATGTTAAAAATGTCAATGAGTTTCTGGACTACTGACAGAGAACTGCATTTTTTATCCAGTACTGCATTTACATTTTTTGGATTCTAAGTCATGGGGAAAGCAAAAGAATTGTCAAAGAATCTGCAGGGAAAGGTAGTTGAACTCTATAAAACAGGAAAGGGATATAAGAAAAATTCAATTGAATGGAGAATTCCAATCAGCAGTGTTCAAACTCTCTCTCTCTCTCAGTCACAACTGCCAGGAAAATTATCCAGGATGCAAAGAAAACCCACAAATAACCTCACTTGAAATACAGGACTCTCTGAAAAAATGTGATTTGGGTGTTTCAAGTTGCACAATAAGGAGGCACTTGAAGAAAGTTGGACTGCATGGTCGAGTTGCCAAAAGAAAGTCATTAATATGCAAATGACACAAAGTTTCACGCTTATAATATACCAAACATCACGGAGAGAAGCCTCAAACCTTCTGGCACATTTGGAGTGATTAGACTAAAATTGATCTTTTTGGCCACTATAAATGCTTTGGAGAGGAGTCAACAAGGCCTATGATGAAAGGTACACCATTCCTCCTGTGAAACACGGTGGTGGATCACTGTTTTGGGGATGTGTGAGCTACAAAGGCACAGGAACTTTGGTCAGAATTGATGACAAGATGAATGTAGTAGATTTAAAAAAATACTGGAGGCAAATTTGCACTCATCAGCCCGGAAACTGTGCATGGAACATACTTGGACATTCTAACATAACAATGATCCAAAACACAAGCCCAAGTTGACCTGTCATTGGCTACAGCCAAATAAAGTGAAGGTTCTGGAGTGGCATCTCAGTCTTCTGACCTCAATATCTTTGAGCCACTCTGGGGAGATCCTCAAAACGTACAGTTTATTCAAGACTGCCCAAGAATTTACAGGAACTGGAGGCTTTTTGTAGCAAGAATGGGCAGCTTTACTGTCTGAGAAGATAAAGAGCCTTATTCAAAACTACCACATAAGACTTCAAGCTGTCATTGATGTTAAAGGGGCAAATACACAGTATGTTTTAAAAAGAATAATCACCGTTGATTGATAATTAATGGTCCAGCCAACCACTTACCATGAGTTAAAGAAAAGTTTTTGTGTTTTCATTCATATTCTCTGAAAAATTGTAAAAAAAAATTAAAAAATCATTCTGTGAGGGTATATAAACTTATTAGCTCAACTGTATAACATAATACCTAGGTGTTAGCAACTGTTAGCAAGCGTTTAAACTGTGATGCGTTACACTACCACTAAAAGTAATTACATTAATGTGGTACAAATGAAGTACAAATGAGTGCGCTCAATATTGTAGCTGTTGTTGTATGATGCAATGCAACAGTTTCAGATCCCATTGTCCATGAAACTTGTACCATTTTGAATGGAGTTGCAGCAAGAGATGCATTGTTTGCAAGCATAAACAAGTGCTGTCAAATATTTGAACCCTTTTTAAATCCTGGAATATTGAATCAGTTCAACATTCCAGGGATTATGAGGAAATTATTTTAATTAAAGCTTCTTTTTCATTCACAGAAAGTGACTTAATTGTAATTCCTGGAACCTTTAAAATATATAATCTAAAACCCACTAGTGAGCACTGACAGTTATAAAAGCTGTGAGGTAAAAAAAAAAAATACTGATGGAGAAGACGCCCTGCATCAATCAGTTCTTACCTGCAACTACACAGTCACTTACTCACCTACAGACTCTTGAAGAGGATGAATGCTTCTCATTTTCTGAAGGACTAATTATTGACCAAGTGCCATTCAAAAGAATTTGCAATTTAATGAAGCCTCTTCACAGAGAGGTGATTTGCATTAGGGGCATTTCTCAAAAGCATGGCACCATGACCTAAATTTCGCTTTTGTGAATGCACTGCATCTTGCCTTTTGGTTGGAAATTCTAGCTTCATAGTCCTGTTCTTCAGGTCAGTGGAACACAGTCATTTGTTCTTCATTGGAAGGAAAGGCTAAACTTCCAATATAAAATATTTTTACCTCCTTGCACAACTTTTCATTGGAGTATGTTGAGTATGTTGTAATGAGTCTCCACTGTATTCACTGTCACAAACACCTGCATTCTCTACAATGCTAACAAAGTGCAGATTTAAAAATGTAGTTATTTAGTTGTATAAACAACATTGGGTTACTTTCATTTAAAATTTGCTGTTAATTCTGTTTTCTTACAGATTTGTGTTCTCAGAGTATTTTAGTCCAGGAACATTTTGCCATTTTCTTCTTAAGAAGTTTTTTTAATTTGTGGAAGACAAAAGGAGCCCACACTTAAGCTCTGTGTGCTGTGATTGGTTGCACCACCTATCAGTATGTGCTACATAGCAGTTCTGTGCCCCCCCCAATAGCTAGGGCTAGTGTTACAATAGCAATTTTTCAGCAAAGCAAAGCTTTCAATTCAGTTATCACGTTGGAATCTTCTATCATGAGTCTTTGCATTGATTAAAATCAATACAGTTGTTCTGAAAATAAAAACAGTACTGCAAAGCAAATATATTGATATAGTAAATATATCGTTTTAACACTCATGTTTCAAAGACAGGTTGTTTCTTTCTAAATATTTAGGTCTTTAACTTTAACTATGGTTAAAAATTCTAGGAGCATATTTTCATATCTATATCAGCAACTGACTTCATTTTTAGGGTTATCAAATTAAAACTAAATTTGTTATTGGCATATTAACAATTACCTTTGGGCATTTCCTTGTGTCATTGTTAATTTCACAGGCACATTTTACAGGTACAGGTACTTCTACCCTAACTGATCTGCTTAATGCAGAATATTTCTAAATTATAGAATGGTTTATCGATAAACCTTTCACAATAATTTTATTGTGTTACAATCATTAGATTAATTTTTACCATTATGACCCAGTTCTTTGATAAGCAACAGCAAAAAAATGACAGACTAATTTATGTATGAACACTTTGTTCCTTAAGCATAATCCTGTTGTAGCTTTTCACTCTGTTTTATGCACCTTTTAATATCTTAGGACAATATTTGGTCAAGTACATTTCCCCCTTTTTATTTTGCTGCTTGATTTACGAAAAAGCTGTATCTGAATGAGAACCCTGCAGCTGCAGCTTCATTCGTAGCAACATGCAGAGTTACCTATTGTTTTACAGCTGTGGATGGTTCAGTTGAAATATGCAATAATGTTACAGTTCTGTAAATAACCATCTTTGCACATCCATGAATTAATGACATTTTGTTTTTCATCCCTCCCCCCCATACTCTGTCTCTCTCATGCTTTACTTTCCATTGAAGTGGACCAGGCTGACCCTTATGCGCATGTTGCTGCACTTCACTTTGACCAGATGCTACAGCGATTTGGCTCACCAATCATAATCCTCAACCTTGTAAAGGTGCGCAATTTTAATAATCCATCTACAAACCCCATTCTTGCAGAAGTCAGGATGTTTTGTAAAATGCAATAAAATCAAGAATGTGGAAAGAATATTGCTAATTCTTAAACCTATATTTTTCTAAGTAGAAATAATAGATTTTTAAAAAGTTAAGAAAGTGGTTCATTGTGTTATATCCCCTGTCCTTTTAATTAGACTTTTTTTTTTTTTTTTAATTGGGAACTAAGCATAGCAGGACTGCAGTTTTGCCAAAGTGGGTTTCTGTCATTTCTTGCTTGGTATTAGATTTGGTATAAGTCTGTGGTGACCGCTGTTTGATTCTCCTCATGCATTTTTGAGTCAGATCTTGACTACTGGTAGTCCATTCAAGCACATGCACTTTGTGTCTATGACACTGTTGTAGTGCATGCAGAATGAGGCGTTGTCTTACTGAAATAACAATGGACTTTCTAGGACTTCCCGACTCCCTGGAGTCGTTTCCTTGATGACAGCATATGTCCACATTAATACCTCTGTATCATTATTACCTTCAAATATGCCTTGGGTAATGATACAACGCTATACCATGACAAATATTGGCTTTACACCTTTTTCAGAAAACAGTCTGTATTGTCCATTTCATCTTTGACACTCAGAACTTTAAATCTGCTGAGCCAGTGTGGCGACATCTGGGCTAGGCTAGCAGCTAGCCCACATAGACCAGCAATACTTTCACTCTTATTGGCAAATGTACGCTCACTGGACAATAAAACTAACCACATACAACTCCTGAAATATTAGTGGCATGATGTGAAGGACTGCTGTGTTCTCATTTGTACGGAGACATGGCTCAACTACAACATCCTGGCCTACACTACCCAGCTAGCCAAGCTAATGTTACCGCACCAACCGAGTTGTAGTGGATGGAGGTAAGACCTGCGGTGGGGGAATTCGTGTTTACATCAGTGATGCTTGGTGTCGGAACGCTGTAGTTGTTTACAAACATTGGTCTTCACTGGTGGAGTTGTTATTAACAAATGCCGACCTTTCTATATACCTCGGGAGTTCACAGCAATTTGGCTCGTTGCTCTTTATATTTCCCCACCTCCAACACCAGCAATAGAAGGCACTTAATGAACTATATCAGGTGATCAATAAGCAGCACCCAGATGTGTTTCTCATCACACATATGTTATAAATCAGAGGTCCCCAACCTTTTTTGCGCCACGGACCGGTTTAATGTCAGACAATATTTTCGCGGCCCGGCCTTTAAGGTGTCGCGGATAAAAACAAGAAAATGAAATGATACGACCAACACAAAAATTTTGGTATTTTTTAAATATAATAATAAACACAAATTCACTGTGTAATTATGTAAAGTTATTAGCTGCGTCCTCCTGAAATGCGCCAACTGTTGCTGTTTATGCAAATCAGAAACCATGGCTGATGGGTGAGGTGCATAGGCTCCTGAGAGCATGAGATGCAGCCTTTAAGGCCAGTGACACTGCAGGCCTAGCAACAGCAAGAGCTAATCAAGATAATAATAATAATAATAATATTAATAATACATTTTATTCATAACACACTTTTCATTAGCAAATCTCAAAGTGCTTACATTAAAACAGCAAAAAAAAAATAAAAAAACAACAATTAAATGGGTAAAACACAATAGATTGATAAAAAAAAGATGGCAAAACAACAATATAGCAATAAAATAGCCGGGTACTCTAGTAACACTAGAGTCTCTGGTGGGACATTCAAACTCTCACGGACTATAAAACATCTCCCCAGACTTGTGCTTGAACAGACTAAATTACTTATTTTGTTGCTTTGAAGCACAGAACAACACACCAGCACAGAAGACCACCCCTCCCCCGGATGAGCAGGCTGTGTGTCTGTCTACAGCCAGTGTGAGAAGGATTCTACAGAATAAACCCAAGCAAGGCAGCTGGACCGGATAACATACCTGGTCGTGTTCTAAAGGATTGATCTGATCTCCCTGAGCCAAACGACTGTTCCCAAGTGTTTTAAAGCCTCCACAATAATACAGATTCCAAAATTCCCACCCATCCAGCCATGATTATCGGCCTGTTGCACTGACATCCACCATCATGAAGTGCTTCGAGAATATATGTATATATTAGTATATACATATAAATATTATATATTATGTAGTATATATTATATATATATTATATTGTATATATTAGTATATATGTATATAACTTTAAACTTTGAATTTCAAATTCCACAATACAATAAAAAAAAATTTTTTAGGTTCAAGAAAGTTCATTGCATTTAAAAAGTTGTTCCAGAAATTGATTTTGTACACATTCTAAGGTTTTCTAGATATTGTTGGTTTTCTTTTCAGCCAAAATGGTTAAACGTTTGTTGTTAGCTTACATGACATTGTCCTGATTATTCCTCCTGAAATAGTGTAGCATGAAAGTATAGTGCAAAGTAGATGCAGTAGGTGAATATGGTAAGACACATCCTCTCAGATGGATGAACGACCCCCCCCCACACAGTTTGTTTATGGGATCAGCCTGTCAGACAAACGGATATTTACATGCGTGTTCACGCTTCAGTGCAGTAGTGCTGTCAGAATTTGTCGTATCTCACGTTGTAACCCACGAGATTGAGAGAAAAGGGGATAATCACTGTCAACACATTTACACGTTCTCTCACAAGCTGGCCATGTGCTGCCAATGAGTACCCCCTTTGGCCAAACCATTTTAGCGCCTGACTGTCTAATGTGTGATAAAAACAGAGGAAGAGAGAGAGATACCCAAAAAAACAGTATGACCTGTTGTGTGAGAAAGTAAATGATCAGCATGTGTTCATTCAGACACGTGACGGTGTGAATGATCATGAATGTACCGATGTGCAGTAGTGTATGTTTTACACAAATGCACATGTCTAGACTTGCCCCAGTGATGCTTATTTTTCAGTAGTTGATCAAATGACTTTGTGTTTTGCATTGACATCAGAACTGTTCTTAACACTGAATATTTTTTTTTCGTATCTTTAATGTTTTTAATTTATTTTCATTTATTATTTTTCATTTTTCACTTTTCTGCACTGTTTATGAAACACTTGGAGAATGATAGAATAGATTTAAAATTCTACAGGGGTTTATTGTCGACATGACAGTATACATAGTACACAGTGTACTGAAATGCCATTTCACACAGCCGATTTCTAAAAATTTTACGTAAAATATATAAAATGTGTAAAAAATATATGAAAGAGAGAACATACTTAAATACAAGTCTGAAGTATATTAAACTAAATAACAATACCTATACATATACTTAAAAAAACATGCCTCTAGCATGATATTTAGCATTACATGCCTATAGCATGACAATATGAGAATTTTGTAGTCATCTTTGGATGTTTCTAGAAATTCCGGGCTGAAATTATCATTTTTTTTATCTCCTTTAGAGCAGTGGTGATCAGATTCAGCATCATGAATGCAAGGGAAAGGGAAGCTCAATGAGGTATTGCAGGCTGCTGGAGGACACAGAATTCTTAGAGTGTGTGAATCATCCTTGAATACTGGCTGTGTGTGCAGGACGACTCACGTGGCTGTCTGCGGGTCAGCTTGTGAGACTAGTAGCTGAAATCTGTGCAAGGTTCCTAGGAGAAACATGGTGTTTAGCAAGACTGCTAACTGCGGGTTACACAGTTCACAGGGGGAAAGAACTAGAAGGGACTGTCAAATGTGACTCATGAATTGAGAGTTTAAAATAGATTCTCTCCTGCTGTACTGCAGAGCTGTTTTCAACAAGAAGAGAAGGTCAAATAATACATTTAGACTAGTGGAATACTAAGTTCCATCATGAGGAAACTAAAAACTCACGTGCTTTAGAAAGTCTGGTAAATATAGGCCTAATGATCATAATGTGGAAAATGTGTTTTTTTCATTTGCAGCAACCTACCTAATAATAACCTGACAGAACCCTTCTCATTAACATAGAGAGGAATTATTTTTCTGTCCCTGTCAATGCACCACTTCACTGTCCATAATTGGAAATAAACAGAGGCTTCTGGGATTGAAGGCATGTAATTTGACTTACTCTTAGTCTGTGTATTGAGAATTAAATACCTGCTCATAAGAGGCATGTGAATGGTAGAAGAAAGTTGAAATTCTGGTGCATGTGGACAACTGAACGATGCTTTTTATTCCAAATGAATGAATGAATGAACCCATCCTGTATTTATGGGGTGTTTGGTCATCTTAATAAATTATGCTAGATGCTGATTTTACGTTTAAACCTAGTTTATACCTTTTATTCACCTAGTAAATAAGATTGTGTTTTATTTGCCAGTTTCTACAGTATTAGGCAAAAGGACTTTTGACACCAGAAAAAGTGTTGGCCCTCCTCGCAACTGTGCTGAGCTTTAGATTCTCCTTTAGTACTGTCTGGTAGGGATCCAAATTTCCTTTTCCTCAAATATGGCAAGTGACTTTTCACATTTCTGTATTCAAATTGTTGGTGTCATGTATTTCAGGAGTCACTCTCTTTCTGCTGGCAAAAACACACAATGTTTATAGTACAATAAATGCAAATATGCAAAAAAACATAATGTATCAAGATTTGGAATTAGCAGTTACTAAATGGAATGGCCCAACCTGTTTCATTTAATGAAGTATTAATTGAGCCAAACCAGGTGTTTGATGGCAATTATGAGTAATATTACACTTCCTGGAAATGGATAAATTAATACATTACCATAAATAACATGACAAACATTTTTTTCCACTTTTTGAGGGCATTTCTAATGAATTAAAAATCACCACAGATGTCCAAAGGTCAACAGGTTCTACAATTACTATGAAATGTGGGTACATTTTACATAAAAGAGTAAAAAATAACAATTTCAGTGTGTATAATGTCACATACATCTTGCTTAGTCAATTTTTAATTGTAGGACTTTTTAAATTAAGTTAAATAGTCAGTTTGAAGTTCTTTCTTGGCTAATTATTCTGTCTTATTCTACAAGGTGTTTTATAATATTCAAATGTATCTTTGTAAAAGCACATGGTACTGGCTTAAATTGGGACAAATAACAATTAAAATAACTATTCTTTATGCAGAAGCGAGAGAAGAGGAAGCATGAGAAGATCCTGAGTGAGGAGCTCTATCCAGCGATCACCAACCTCAATCAGTTTTTGCCTCCTGAACACTGCATTGACTACATTGCCTGGGACATGGCTCGTTACACTAAGAGGTGTGTATATGTGATTGAACTTGGGTCTCAGAAACGTGTTTGTCCATGGAGATCAGACAGGCTGTGTGTATGAGCATGTTTTTGGAATTAAATTGGTTCTAAAATCTTGATCCAGTTCTGAATATAGAAAGAGAGCAAGTTTTCAAACCCACCTAGGGTTGAACAAAATCCTGTCCAAACCTGACTTAATAAAACTCTCTCTAAAAATGTTTAGTAATAGTAATTTATGTAATATGTTGTTCCCATTCTGGCCTCCAAAGTGAGTGACAATAATGTTCGATATTTAAAACTAGTCAGGTCTTGTGTGTGTGTGTATTTCTATGTTTCCATACGTCATTGCACATATACATTTATAGACACTCTTACAGTAGAGACTAAAAACTTGGTAATCACCAACATTTCCCTTCTCCTTTTGTGCAGTAAACTCTGTAACGTCTTGGACCGGTTGGGTATGATCGCTGAGAATGTGGTGAAGCGGACTGGGTTCTTTGTCAACCAATCTGACTTCCACTGTCACACGTTACGACCAGATGAGAGGTGGGCACGCGTGCAACTCATGCTGTCGTTCTAAAACACGTGTTGCATTTGTGGTGAAGGTTTGACTGAATTGTGTATTGTGAAGTACCGAAAAGAATAGCGCGTCTTTCTTTAGTGCTGTCTTTCTTTCTTGCAGTCATAGCTGGGTACATGGCCTTTCTTGTGAAAGCATAAAGCACAGCAGCAAGGCCACGGGCTTCAAAGAGTAGAACAAATAAAAGACCATGGTTGGATTTACCTCTCTACCATGATTGGATGAAAAAAAGCCAAAACAGCATCTCAGAACTATTGTAAAATAATATTCCTAATAAAAGACAACACATTGATTTGTCATTCCATGTCATAGCTTACTTCAGTTTTCTTACATTCACCAGTGATGTGAGATATAGAAATATCAATGGAATTTCAGAAGCCTTGAGCCTTATAGAGCCAGTATGATTTGTCTTATTCATTGATTATTATTGGTAGCAATCACTAGCAATGCTTCTGTCCTCTCTGTGCAGATGGGGTGATTTAGGAGGACTGATGACAGCTCATGGCAGACTACAGGTATGTTCATAACAAGGAGTATACGTACAAAGTGGTTATATATAGAACCAATTCTAAGAGTTTGAATACATAAACGTCTCTTTAATGGGAAGCCTGGGGTCTGTAATAGATAAAATAATCTTTTTTAGTTTAGTTTAGGTGCATTCTCTTACTGGTGAGCAAAAAAAAGGAAATTTGCTTCTATGATGGCAATAACTTATAGTTAAAATACTTAAATACTTAAACACAACTAGCAACACCTGGGCAAGAACACATGACCTAGACACATGACAAGGGAACCCAAATAAAAGCACATGGCTAGGGAAAACAAAACATAAGCACATGGTAACTGACACAAGACAGAGCATGAAAACATGAGTAAACAAGACTAAACATGAAAACTATACAACAAATATACAACAAAACACAAAAACATGAGTGCACACCTTACAATAGTGTGATAATGAAACATGATCAAGCTAACATTTTTACTGCTTGAGTTCATCAGCCTGTTCGGAATTGTATACAATATTAACATATAATTTTTTTTCTTTGAGGTTTTTTATTTTTGTTTAATTTTATTGTAAAAATCAATCGTTACGAGAGCTCGCCAACCCCGCCTCTCGCCAAGTTTAGAGCCTGGACCAATTGGGGCGAGCTAACAGGGTTTGACTGATAGAATTAAGAGAAAACATTGCAGTAAGTACAGGATGGGGCAATACACACAAGCTGCACTAATATGTTTCTGTTTTTATTCTTTTGTTTGTATGTGAACTGTTTTTTGCAGACTGGAGTTTTGAGGACTAATTGTGTTGACTGCCTGGACCGCACTAATACTGCCCAGTTCATGGTGGGAAAATGTGCTCTAGCCTATCAGCTTTATGCTCTTGGAATGATTGACAAGCCAAAGCTGCAGTTTGATACAGACTGTGTCAGGTACCGTCTTAAGTCTTGATCAGTAATCATTTTTGTGGTGAAATTTCAGCATACTTGATAAGAATCAAAATCAAACCATATGAAAACATTAAAAATTGTGTATATATGTGTATGTTTGAAGGTAACTGTGCTTCTGCAATTCATTTATGTTTTCCCCTCTGGCTGAGGAGGTGCTACAGCATTAAAAGTAGCTTCCCAGGCCAACTACTGATTAGTAGTGAGGTGCAAACTGGTATTGTTATAAAGTAACATCATGTTAATTTCAACTTTTATTTTATTGTTGGCTATCCTCTTCGTCCTCATGCCTGATATTGGAGCAAATCTGACCATCCAAGCTTGTGTTCAGGACTTGTGTTCAGTCAAATCACGTTCAGACGGTTTCAAAAAAACGTATTCAGCTTTTTCTTGCAGTCAGTTTCCAACAATAGGCCACAGCTTATGCATTGATTTTACAAACCTGGTATTGGGTGCGTCTTGCTTAAATGGGGCGGCCTATCTAAAAACATGAAAACACTAAAGGTATAATTCAGTACAAAATGGCGATATCCCCAAATGATTAATTGAATTTAAAAGTACTTGTTACTGCAGCGACAAACAGTTTGAAAAAAATGGATCAGTGACAATGTTAAAAGGAACAAAAGTTTATTGTTGGCTGGGAAAAGATGAGTTTTTATTTTTTGTTTGAACGACTGGAGGGTGGGGGAACAGCAGTACAGCGCTGTCAATCATCTGTCTTTAGAATAAGATTAGCAAAACTGAAATCAGAAAAAATATAATTTGCATAATTGTAACAGGGTTTAGTGTGTGGAGCAGAGTGCGGGCGGAAAAGCGGGTGCGTTGTTAACAGCACATGTTGGAGCAGTTTGGAAATGGGAACAGGGAACAGAAATTGTCCTGAGAGAAAACAGAAATAAATAAATAAAGTCACATGTCCCAAAATGGAACTCTGCCTCCAAGTGAGTCTCTGTGCTGGCTGGAAGACGTGTTCGCGTTCGAAGTTGGGGAGAACATGGGAAAGGTACCACAAGCAATGGCCATTTACATGTTCTGTATTTTATACTGACTCATCACTGATTATAGACCACCCCATTCTTTAAGCCCCATAAAATGCTCATTTATGTTTTAAAATTCGATGATAAGCCGCACCATGTTATTAGCTGCAGTGTTACTGAATTTACTGATCTGAAGTAGAAGCTTGACCCCTGGAGGCCTTTGCAGCTCTATACGGTGCATCTTTTTCACGACCACATGATGTGTCTTCCGACGTGGTAGCTACTCACTGCATCAGTTAGAAGTAAATAACTTGTTGCCAGCTGGAACATAATCATCCATGCTGTAATTGCCTAATAACTTGGTGACTTTGGCTGGGCAGTGTATATCCACTCCCACTTCTGGTCACTAATCATTGTTTTTCCTCATTTTCAGTATCTTTACAGATGTTCTTATTAGCCTTTGTCTTAAAAATCTGTGGAAGCTTCAAACCATATTTTTTACATATCTCTTTGTTAAAAGAAATATATTTGATTATTAATTGCTAGAGTCATCCCTGGGTAAAATTTCTTTCATGACAGTAGAGTACATTTCTCCAAATAACCTGGATCATTCTTACTTATGGCAGATTTTGGGGATTGCACTCATTTCTTGGTAGCAATTTTCACGCAACAATACATCCGTTTGTCTGCTACCATTAAAGAGAAGAGAAATGGGGTAAAATTAGCTTTGTTGTCATCTCAGTTTGCCCTCAGACACAATACTGTTGCTGTTCACCTTTTTCAGAAGCTGCATATTCATTTTGTTGATAAGACCTATGGACATCCAAAAATGATGACCTACTTTTCAGATGGTTGCACTGCTCAGTAAAAGAACATTTCATCAACTTGTGCCACCCTGAGGTGGATTTCGGTACACCAGCAGAATGTCGCTTCTTTGCAACATCACATGATAACGGCTCATGTGATAGAGCTGGAGGGACAGTTAAACGCCTTGAGCTACATGAGCTCGCGTACAACGATCCACTGATGGGCAGATTCTAACTCCTTGCCATTTGTTGAACCTAGTGTGTATTCTATCTGAAGAAAGAGTTAGGACACCCAACCCCCTTAATAGCTAGTGTTACCTCTTTTGGCTAAATTAACTGCAGTGAGACACTCCTTGTTGCATCTACTAAAGTTTGCCCCACTCCTCAGTGTAGAATGTTGAGATGTTTGAGGGGTTTCTTGCATGTACAGCCAGTTTCAAGTCTCCAGACAGCATCTCAATGGGATCAACTTGGGACTCTCCATTTCTTAGTTTTCAACCTTCTGTCCTTGGTGGACCTGCTCGTATGTTTTGGGTCATTGTCGTGTTGCAGGACAGTGTTCCGCTTCCGCTTTATTGTACTTACAGATGGTTTCACTTATTACTCACCCTCTGATACACAAACCAATTCATGGTGGACACTCTCCGGTGTCGACCAGAGTAGGGTGGGTTCCCCTTCTGAGCCTTGGTTCCTTTCAAGGTTTCTTCCTACAATTTAGGGAGTTTTTCTTCACCTTTGTCACCTTTAATTTGCTCATTGGGGGCTCTGACCTGGTTTGTGACAACATCAGTTATAAAAAATTCTATACAAATAAAACTGACTTGACTTGCTGCAGCAAACCAGGACACTTCCAACCCCATGCTTCATAGTTGGTATTGGGTTCTTTACCTAGAATGCTGTATTTGGTTTACGTCAGACATTACCTCTGTGCTTGTGTCCATATAATTCAAGTCCTTTAGACTCCAGAAAACATTATTCCAGTAATCCTCGTCTTTGTCAACATTCTTACTGGAAAACTCGAGTTTGACCTTAATGTTTCTCTTAGAGAGCATAGGTTTCCTCATTGCATTCCAGTTGTGCAGACTGTAGAGGCTGCACAACTGTAGAGGCATCAACAGTAGCAAGAGGCTTAACAATATACATGCAGCTGTGCCCATAATTGTGATATTTGATTTTTAAATTTATTATTATTATTGTTGTTTACTTGTTAATTCATATTCCAAATTTAGAAGACACAAAAATATCATGACTATTGATGCAAAACACCCCCACTGGACCCTGTGGGGTGCTTTTCAGAGTCCTTGGTAGAAATGCAAAGGATTCTCTACTGATAGTGGATAGTTTGCATGTTAAAATAATTATTAGGAAGCTGCAAAGGTGTAATAGTTTTAAAGATTTGAATGATAGTGTATAATATCGAGGGCTGAGGGCCAAAAGGCCGTAAGTGACATTTCACCAACTTTACAGGAGAGCCAAAACAAAAAATGACTTTAGTTACTTACTTTCTGTACTGATT
>JBBIGC010137780.1:0-21845 GCA_037576955.1 Lepidarchus adonis
TGTGTGTGTGTGTGTCTGTGTGTGTGTGTTTGTGTGTGTGTGTGTGTGTGTGTGTGTGTGTGTGTGTGTGTGTGTGTTTTGTCTGTACAGACAAACATTGTGTTTTTAGCATTCTCCTCCTGCTGATAAAGGATAAAGGGTTTTGTGTTTGTCCATCAAGGTCAAAGCAGTAAATGAAGGAAAGATGTTCTCGCATTCTGATAAATGTATCTACAACTTAAGAGTACTAGAAATAAAGTAATAAAGAAACTGAATTATTTCCAAGGCCATTTATAATCAAGGACCCCGTACTAAGCAAATTTAGAAGTTCTGTACAAAAATCATGACACTTTAGACTAATGATGTGAAAGTGAAGACATGTTCATCCATTGCTTAGAATAGCAGAATTCTCTTTGTAGCAAAACTGTAACTATGCTATTTTAGCTTGGCCATAAATTTAGTACTTAAGGCTTCAGTTTGGTTGTTCTTGATACCTGCTTAAGATTGGTAGCAGCAAGACATAGTTGAGGGTGAGGCTGTTCTTCTCAGCCAAACTAAGGCTGCACAAACAAGAGACCATTCTGCTAGAATTCACAGTAGTGTAGTGGTGTCACACGGACCAGTGGACCATAAATAAAGCATGTTACATCAAAAGTGGTATCTACAACGTGCCTACCATGGTCAGCAAACTTTCTGCATTGTGCATATGTAAGTTTAATGTTACCAACTTATACAATAAGCATGCACAAAATCGTTCCTGGGGCATCACTCACTTTCCTACACGTTCCTGGAATAAAACAAGGTCATATTTTCCATGTTTTACACTGACTCAGAGCTAGCTAAAGTGACTACCATCTGGAAACAGAAAAAAAAAATCATTTTACAATAATAAATTCCTCCTAATTAAGTAGTGTTGTTCAAAAGCTTATTCAGCTGAAGAAGTCAAGAGAAGTCTATTCTTGTCAAATTTATAGCTTTTTAGAAATGACTTTATTTCAAGGCAGCTTTACAGAATCTGGGTTCCAACCCCAAAAGAGCAAGCCAAGGGCGACAGACGCATTGAAAATGCTAAGATGTTATCTAAGCAAGAAACTAAGGCACAGAAAAGGAAGCCATCCTCCTCTGGTTGACTCCAGATGATACCAACCAAAAAATCTTAACAATCTCAGTGTCTAGTGGTGTGACCTAGAAGACTAGAGCATGGAGTAAAAGATTTAGCATATGTATATAAAGCGTAAAGTACCAGGTGAATCGAACTGGTCTGGATCAGGTAATAAGGAAGTCCCAATGACGGGTGATCTGGTGGTGGGATACCATTTACAGAGAGGCAGATGCAGACTAGGGGTGGGAATTGCAAGGGTATCTCATGATACGATATGATACACGGCTCACGATAACGATAATATTGCAAAATAACAATATTATTAATATAACCGATTATAATTTACATAAGCAACAGCAAAGCTATTGTTACTTTTCCCATATTTGCTTTGCGGCCATGGTCAAAAGTGCAGAGCAGCCGCTGCTTCAGGGCTTTATTTCTGTTCCCTTTTGTCACTTGGCAAGTAGTGTTAGCATAGTGCTAACAACATAGTAGAACGAACACTACAGTGTATTGCTCCCCATGAAACATGCCTCCTGCTACAGTGCGCTAGTTTTAACTGTGTCTGTACCGTGCTACATACAACGTAATACATTCTTTCAGCATGTGCAGTTTTTCTCTATATTGCAAAAAAAAAATTATCTTCATTAACAATTAATGTGCATTATACTGCACATATTTGTACAAAACTTGTTTTTCTCTTTTATTATTACTGGTAATGTACATGTGCGTGTTGCTTTAGCACCGAACACAGCAAAGAGTTTAAAGAGAGCTGCTTAATAACCCTGAATAACCCTCAGATATACACTCATATAACCGTCTTTAGAAATCAGAAGTTTGTTTTAAGTCGTTTCATACCTTAATTTAAACACCACACACCATCATTTTTGAAACAACACCACATTATGGAACAGTACGCTTCTCTGATTTAAATTATTGTTGAGGACCGTTCAGCAAACGTTAGATATTGGCACTCAATGTTCTAAAAGCCAAACTCAGACTTCCGTCTCAGTCGAGCTTTTTCCTTCTTCAGCATTCACTCTGTTTTCTACCTTTAGGAGTGTGGAGTTCTCGAAACAAAATCTCGGTATGACTTCAGGGCAACAGAAGTTCGTGTTAGCTTAGCCGCATCTTTTATAGCTCAGTAATAAACATTTATCCACAGGAGAATTTAATGAGCTAGCTTGTTAAATGTTTCAGTGCTACTGAAAGTGGTAGCAGTCACCAACCTCTGTAGAATTCAGTGTGACAATTTAGTATATCAGACAGCTGTTTTTATAAAAGTGAGGTGTGCATAATGGACGTTTACATGCATTAACAGAAAAAGCAGGCGAGCATGTTTGATATGAATAGCATTAATGTGGTGGGAAACAAATTTCAAAATGTTTAATATATTTATTAATGATTCAATATTTTAGAGGCAATTATTTTGTTCATTTTATATTTCAAAATTATTATATTCATGTGTTTGTAAACTGTTTGCACTATGAGCCGAAATTAAATATGTATTTAATAAGATTCAACATTTAGTAAATAAACATAGTCTTTTGCAAAGTTTTTATGTTAAAGAATCATGAGTACAAATCATGAGTTTAATGATTTCAGCAAAATCAGCCACAAATGGAAAACAAAAGTGATAGGACGCAGTATTGTGATAATCCAAATAAGATCCATTAAACTAGAAATTGTTGATTGCAGTTATTATGACCATTTCAGCTATTCTTGAAGCTAGTTATTTTATTGACGGAAACAGACTGAAAGTGTCCTGACATATTTTTTGCATCAGCTTCAGCTATTCATACAAAATCTGGAATGCAGGTTGCACTGCTTTGAGGACACAGAGCATATCTTAGAAATGTATAAGGCAGCTTTACATATTTCACATTTTTTCTCATTTACTTGAGACGACAAGACTGCAGAACAGAATGTGACAAGTATAGCCTACCCTGTCATCGTGTGTTTATTTCTATTTAGATCAGATCTGTTTGTCTTCTCTTGGACTCCTGCTTTTTGCTGCTTTTTACTTAACTCCATGTCAGTTCACTCTCTTGTTTATCGTATTTCAGATTTTTTTATGCTGATTACAGATACTTAAATCATTTTACACTGTTTGTTAATTGGCCATCTTTTGAATGATTACCGGTAATGTATTTGGAAAATGTTAGGAAAACAAGTGATTCAATCCATTTGACCTAAAACATTGAAGATTTTTGCACATTATTTCATAAATTCACTTTTAATTACATTTTGATACTTGCATAAAAGCAGTAACAGGAGAAATAACATGAACAATGATTTTATGGCTTATACAGTACATGAGTTTTATTAACCTGGTGTTGGGTGCAGCTTGCTTAAATGGGGCGAGATATCTAAAAACATGAAAACACATTTGCTAAAAGTGTAATTCAGTGCACAAAAAGATGACATCCCCAAATGATTAGTTGAATTTTAATGTGCTGTTTACTGCAGCTATGAACAGTTCGAAAAGCAACGCAAATAAGTTTTTAATTATCATTTGAATGACTGGAGGATGGGGTTACTGCAGTACAAAAATCAGATCTGTGAACATCATCAAATGTGACCTGTGCTACTTTGCTGTCTGATGTTGGACACACGTTTGTATCAGATATTGCAGATATTGCTTAGAGAAAGCAACAACCTGGAGCTTAAATTCTGCAGGATAGTTCTTGCGTTGTGGCATGATATCAGTAAGTTCCAAATCATATCAATTTAAATGTTCACACTCAACTACTGTATAATGTCACAACTGGTATAGAGTTGCTAAATTAGATGCTTTTACTTCAAATCAGTAAATTCTGTAACAATGCAGCTAATAACAAGTTTTAAAACATAAATGAGCATTTTATCTTATAGAATAAAATTTTAAGGCGGCCTATAATGGGGGGGTGTTATACTGTAATTTCAAAAAGATAGATTATGCTTATTGCTAGTTGAAAGTAATAGAGCAATTGTTTTTAGTGTGTTTTTTCAACATTTAAAATTGATTTATTCAACAGTTCTGAAATACTTTTTATCTGATAACAATGCCTTATTTGTTTGCTTATTTTCAGCATACTTCTTTTCACTTTTAACATTTCACTAAGTGTTAATAACAGCTTTTTTACTCTAATCTTCCAGGACTACTTTTTTGTGGATGAAACTGATATTATTAAAAACAGATATTGGACATTGCTGGATGGCTCTCACCAAATCACACACTTAATGTTATTCACTTTTACTTTGCTTGATAACTGACTTTAACTTCAGAAAAGCTACTATTATGTGTACAAAACAACCCATCCTTTATATTTTTGCGATAATTTGTCATCTTTTTTCTGAAACTTTAATTTTCTTGCTAATGATACACGTTCATCAGTGTGTTCTTTGGTATGAAAATCAGATTTGGTGTACATATTGTTTTGACAGTTCACATTAACTTTTATCTCAGAAGGGCTTAGGTTCAATTGTATGTTTTACAACAAAGTGCTAAATGCATGTAATTGTTTTTTTGTCATTTTTTTAAATAACATTCAGAAGTGAATTCAGAACTACATTGTTAATAAAGATACACTAAGGGTGAGTGATGAAATTGACAAAATGTGTTAGGTTACCTAAAAATAATTTGAAAGACTTATCTATCTATTCTTCCTACTTAAAAATTACATATGAATGCCATAAACTTTATATCATCAAACATTGTAAAACATCTCTCTTCATAGTTCAAAGCTAATAGTAACAGCACTTATGTTGAGCTGTATATGGATGTTATCTGTTTGGACATCTCATGACTGCATTTAACTTGTTAAAAAGAGAATAGTGAAAAAATTTAACTAATGTTAAAGTTCTATGCAAATGTCTTTCGCATGAGGTTGAGGTTCTTTATCGAACTTTATCGAATTTTTTTACACTCACAAAAATGGTCATCTAAAGTACTATCCATTGAGGGTTAATATTAATGTAACTGTTTATACTTAAAAACATTAAAATTGTTTAAACAACAATAAAAGTAACCTTTATGGTTTTACACTGAGGGAAAACAATGCTCTTAAGTATTGTCTTCTGGCATACAGTATATCATAGTTGTTATTGTGTTCCTGTTACAGTCCATCAGTAAAGCAGAGTTCCTTTTAAGGGCCCTGTTACACCTTCTAACTCTGTCAACAGCATTTATCACTGTGCAAATACTGCATTAAACACTCTATACTCACTCACAAATAAGGGTTTGTTTGCTAATTGACAAAGAAATGCTTCAGATTTCAAAATGCAAATTTCTGATTTTTTTCTAAGAAAAATTGTGCTGCAGAGGCCTTATACTGTTTTTTTTTTGTTTAGTTTTTTTTACTTTAGCTTTAGATGTCAAAGTACTGTTTGAGTTGCAGTGCTGTGACCAGACTTTGATTAGACCTTTTAAAGTTTATATAGCAGAGCATACACAGTTGCACTGCAACTGATCGGCCGTTGCAATAAACAAGTTGGAAAAAGGGTCTTTACCATTTCCTGACTCGCTTTCAAGTTTCAAAGCATTTAGTATTTTTGTGAAACTTTCACCTTTGTCAGAGTGTTTCTTGGTATGAAGATTAGGTTTATTGTGCATAATGTTTTGACCTAACTACATTGTTATTAAAGATACACTAAGGGTGAGTGGCGAAATGGACGAAATGTGTTAGGTTACATCAAAATTGCTTGCCACAACAAGGTGCTAAATGCATGTAATTTTTCGTTTGCTGTTTTTTAGATCTTTGTTATAAGTACATAATTCATGGTGGAGACACCTTTCTTTGGTCATGCTGGTATATTAAGTGGTGGCGGTGAGTCTGGGCACAGTTTACATACTGACTCATCTCTTTCTTTTTCCTCATTTCTCACTCAGAAGAACATTCACTCAGGAGAACTAAATGTGGAAATGGAACTTTGTCTCTGTTAATTTTTCAAGTATGGAAAATATGTCCTGTAAACCTAAAAAGGAATTTGCTTATACTCCACACCCATCTTTGTTTGTCAAATTGTTTTCCATGGCAGGAAAGACATTTTGTTCTTTCTGTTTCCACAAATATTGTTAAAGTATATGGAGGGTTCTGTTGTAAAATGGGTCCTGCTTTATATTATGTGTCATTAGTATGTAGTTATACTCTTGGACCACTCCCTACTATCTAGTTTTCTAGGGATCAGATCCTTACACTTGCCCATGTTTTCTGCTTCCAATGCATTAACTTCAAGAGCTGTTCATTTTTTGCTTAATATATATCCCACTCCTCTGATGGGTAATGGTGGTGCTGTGGCTCCTGAGTATATGCTTGCTGTTATTCATGTCAAAAACATGTTCAATCAGTTTTTTGGAAAGAAACAATATGCAATGCGTATCATAGTATTTTGCCAGAGACAAAACATACTAGTTTGAAAGCAGCTATTAGAATTGTATATATACATATTACATAATGCACCTTGTCACTAATTTTTAAGTGGTGATGGCATGACATGCTGAGAAAAGTATCATGTGTCACAATAGCAAAATTAATTATCATAAAATATTATATGTATATGATGTATATTGCTCATCTCTACTCAAATGTACTTAATAATGTCTTTTTTAATAGAAGTTACTTTTTGTAAAAGTATGTTGTACTTTTTGTATAGATTTGTAAATAAATGTATATTAAATGTACATTAATGTGTTAAGCTACTGCAGGCTGACTATGAAAATACCCCCACTTTTCCTAGACAAAATGCTTCCGCCCAAAACTTGACCAGTGGTGTATAGAGCAACAAACACAGTGACGCTGTGGAAGCACTTTGACCTGCTGTTGTTGGGCTGTAAATTAAGCAGTTTAGATTAAGCTGGCTGTGCCACGCTGAGGTGAGGAGTGGAGTTTGTCTTACCTTTAGAGTGTGTGTGTGTGTCTCCAGAAAAGCACTGTCACTGAGACAATTTAGTCCTGCGCCCTAGAGAAAAACTCCTCAGTGGAGGAACGGAGAGCTGGTGGCTGAATGAGAGAATGAACGTGTGTGTGTGTGTGTGTGTGTGTGCGCCTGCACGTGGGAAAGCAGGATTCCCCACCTCCCTGCCTGTGCAGCCTCCGTCTTCACTCCTTCCTTGTCTTTCTCTTTTTCACTTTTCGTTCCATTTCCTTCAGCACCTTTTCAGAGGAAGCTGCCTAACTTTCTGTGAACATGGTTTTATAAATATAATGGTGAAATGTTGGTGGATTTGTGTGCTCTGTGCAGAGCTGATAAACTGAACGGTAACCATGTTTGATATGTGTCTGTTTAGTCTGTGTAGCTTTATACAATGTTAGAATGATCTCTCATTCTCTCTCTCTCTCTCTCTCTCTCTCACATACACTCACTCTCTCACTCACCCACAACACTACAGTATACAGTGCCCAGAACCCCTCCGGGCAATCTGCCTTGCTTCCTTTGTCTCTGTTTCTGATTCTCACTCTCCTTTTGTCTCTTTTGCTGAATGATAACTTTATATCAAGGGGGATACAATAATGCACTAGATTTTATTTCAGCAGTTTTTGACTGTTTCTGTTTTTTATTCATCAGGGAATGTGACAACAAAAAAAACACAATGTGGCAGATGTGTGCAATTGGGGTTTCTATTATTATATTATTAATAATAATAATAATAATAATAGCAACACAGATTATACATATATTCAACATAAATTCCTTAAGTCCTATTATAACATAACTGTGTTTTTTTGTTGACAGAAGAAGTTGTCTGACAGATTTTCAGTGGTCCATAAAAATGCTGGAATGCCAGTTGCAGTGTCCAATAGGCTTAGTGTCCAAAACTCACTCTCACTGGCTCACACTCTGTCTGTCTCTCTGTGTTTGTCTCTCTTCTTGTCTAATGACCTGAGTCAATGCCGTAAATCCTTTTACGTGACTTTGCTGTGCACCACACCCATTTAATGACTTCAACTGTGATTGGAATTTCATCCCACAGAAAGCAAACGCTGTATTCTGTGTTAATGACTGAATAGCAAGTCTGTTTTTATACCCTATAGAGGGTATGTGCATGATATCACAGTATGTGGACGTCCCTGCTGTTACACCTGCTGAGTGGCAGAAAGAGTAGTAACATTAGTGCTAAGCTCAAAGGTTGGAAAAACACCCCCAGACACATCTGCTGTACAGCGCAAATAGTTTGAATAAGAAATCTGAGCTGTTTATATGGTGCTGAAAACTGTAGAAAACAGTTCAGAGCATCAGATTTTCTTTATTTGTTTCGACTGAAGCTGCTGACATGACCATGTCTCTCAAAGTCCTGTTGTACATGTATAATGGACTGTCAAAACTGGCCATTGTAACAGGTTGGGACCATGTGAGAAGGGAAGAAGGTGGACCAAGGAGAGCGTATGGAACTCACAATGTGTTGTTTAACAGTGCAGGATGCTTCCGCCCTCTGCCAGCCTGAAACCGCGTAGGAGTCGAGTGAAGATGTCTAATGTTTCAGTGGCGGCTCATTCAGTCTTCATTTGCCTTTTTACCCAAATAAATTATGATACTGAGCGACAGCCATTGAGTTTAATTTTTCAAACAAAAGTTGTAGTAAAGTAAAAAATATTTGTATGAACCTGTCTGCATACAACCAAAATTTCCACTGGTGTCCGGCTTACTTTAATTTCTCCGGCAAATCCTGACTAATCATAATCGTAAAGCTGCAGTTGTTGGTGAAAGTTAAGGGCAAGGTGATGTTTAGAAGTATTTAGAGATGTGTTAGTTGAAAACAATCTGAGTCTGACTTGGTGACCCTGAGGTATCTGAGGTATGTCCGGAGTGAGGATGCGTCAGTCATCTACAATGGAGGAGGTCATCAAGGCTGTTTTTTTTTTTTTATTATTATTTATTGTTGCTCTTTCTTTTTTGTCCTTTTCAACTTATCAGATAGAATACATTGTGGCATATCACACAGCATAAACATTTCTTGATATAAGTGTAAACTAAGAATGCTCTCTCTCTCTCTCTCTCTCTCTCTGATTGCATGTGTGCTGGGTAATTTCTGAGCATTCCTCATCTCTAATAATCCTGACATTCAGAGTCATTAGCAGGTTCCTGATTTGCCCTGGGCTGTTTGTGTGTTTTCTTTAGCGATGAAATACACCTCCTTTTGTTGTCTTGGCAGGCATGACGAGGCATGTCTTTGGCCACATACCCTCGGAATGATGCATGTCTGTGTTCGTGTTTTTCATCAGAATGACAATTCATGTAAGCACTGTTACCAAAACACATTCTCATTTGGTGTTACTCAGGAAAACCACAGACCTTTCCAGAATCAAGGGAAGCTGTTTGAAAGTGGGCGTACATTATGTGTGTATTTGTTTGGGTGAGCAGGTTGTGCCACATTGTAGATTAGTGTCTTCCTGAGCTTTTTCACCGGCTGTGTGTGTGCCTGCGTGCCTGCGTGCCTGCGTGCCTGCGTGCCTGCGTGCCTGCGCAAGTTGTATGCGACTTTTTTATACACAAACTCTGGATAATGTTCCCTTACATGTATCATGCAGCAGGATTTTTGTGTCGGATGCATTGAAATCCTGGATTTAGCTGAGGAGTGACATCTGGGAGGATCATGCAGGAGGCAGGACATTATAGCTGGTTCTAAATTTGATCATAAGCAACCGAGCGTCTTGCTGTTCCTTGGATTTGTCTGATGATTTTGCCCTGAATCTCTCCAGTTAGATGTTTTAATTACATCTTAAAGCAAATCACCCTCCCTCTTTAGCCTTTGATATTTGTTCTCTAGCAGATTTGTGCCAATTGCGTAGAAATGTCAACACACTTCACATACAAACTAGGAGGCTGTTAAGGTAAAGTCTCTTTAATGTCTGGTCTGATTGCCTCTGATATTTGAGTTCACACACACAACTCTACTTTCAGGGGGGCTTTTGATAGAACATTCATTGTTAAGACATCAGATTGTAGTAGTTTAGGTAGGAACAGTGATTAAAATGAATATCTGCATTTAGATCTGTGGGGAAAACAGCAGATAATGGTAGACCTTGTGTGCTCGTGTGTGTGTGTGTATGTCAGTCAGGTCTAAAGCTGTGTTTGCTGTGTGCACCCCTGCTGTGCTAAGGAATACACAGCTGTGTCTCATCACGCACTCTCGGAAGTGTTGCGTTAATTAGATATACACTTTTCTGTGCTGAAGTTATTTAAATATATCAGACTTGAGGTCTGAGATAAACAGAACTTGCAATTAACTGAATGAACTGATAGATAGAAGAGAAAAACACCTTATCACTTTTGTTGTTGTATTTGTATAAGTCATGTTTGAGCTGTGAGCTCATGGAAATGTGTTTAACATTCCTGAACCTGTGATCCTCACATATTGACCATGCCGCTGCTCAGAGAAATACATTTCACCACTGTCTGCACACATGTGCATCTGTGTGTCAGTATCAGAGAGAGAGAGCGTGTGTGTGCGTGCATTCCTCTCATATTTAAATGTGTGTTAGTTCAGCTGGTCATTGTCTTCTGGAAAATCCTTTTCTCTATTGGTTTAAGAAATATCCATCTGTACACACACAGAGCAAAGGGGAGGGTTACATTAACCAGTAATTATTTTTACTGTAACTACCTCATAATTGAGGAGTGACCTGTTGAAACGAAAATAGTTTTGATTAAAAGCCAAACCACTTTTTTGGATCAGCTTTAAATAAAACTTTCAGAAGTCAGGTTTAGCTCGCCAAGAAGCTGCAAACACATCTCTACTACTGTTAAAACACCTACTTTTAATGTGAGCAATTTATTTCTAGAAGTGCCATAACACATGAGAGGGAGTGCGCTACTGCAGGACTGTAGGCATAAGGGTAAAGGTCTGCTTGCTAAGTCAAAACATACAGTAGACAAGCCACTGAGACTTATCAGGTATAGCTTTGACAGCATTAACTACACTGTTTTGTGTGCAACTTATGTAAATGTAATAATAGTAGCTCAACAATGTCTCATTTTGTTTAAAACAGAAAAAACTTCCCTGACTGAATGAGAGCAAGAACTTGATTGCATATTTCCCAGTTAAAAAAAGGGAGGGAATTTCAAACCCTGTAATAAAAGATACACTAAAACCCGCATGTAGCCTCCTGGATGAACAGAACTGTTTTTAGGACTGTTGCTGTAAATGAACACTGTTTAACACTTGGATCTAACACAGGTTTCATTCAGCTGAATACATCTTTGTCATGTTTATTGTTGTTGTTATGTAGAATAGAATAGAATAGAATAAAATAAAATAAAAAAAATAAAAATAAAATAAAATAAAATAGTCTTTTATTGTCATTGTACAGGAGTACAACAAAATTGTGGGTGCTCCACCCAAGAAGTGGTGCATCAACAGAAGAAAGAAAAACAATAAAATACAATTTAAGAATAAAAAAATATTTTAAATATTTTAAACAAGAAAAAATGACAAAGATAAACATGAAGAAATAAAATGGAATGTGGTGGTGGTATATACATGTTTCTATATTTTATTTATTATGTGTTATGTTATGGGTTATTTGAAGTCCTGATGGCCCAGGGGAAGAAGCTATTTGTCAGTCTGGTGGTGTGTGACCTGGTGGTATGATTTTATTATATATAATATAAAAAAATAATTTGCATTTCATTGAGGTGAACGTTCTTCGCCCTTAGACTATAGAGCGACCATTATATGTATGATCAGCTCAAATTGACTTTTAATTGTTAAATTTCACTTTAAAACATTATTCTTTGGCCTGTAGCTGAATATAGGGTTAGGTGTTCCAATGTACTTCAGTGTCTTATTTTTGTTGTATCTTTATTATTAGGCTAATCACTGCTATTATACAGCAGTTTGGTCGAACCTCCTTTAAAATACTGCTATAGAAATACATTTGACTTGAATATAGTGCAGTATAGTTTCTCATTGTGTTGATTGGGGTTTACATTTATATTTTATTTACATTTATTTAATTTACTATAGGAATGTACATTTGTTCTGTGTGTGTATAGCTTGTTCAGCATGTGATATTTGTTTAGAAAACACATACACAGTGAAACTGATTTGATTTTGACTGAGTTTAATCTATCTTGTTGATCTTGTGTATATTGCTGGCTAGAGAACTGGATGATAAACAGGAAAAGAATAAATCAGAGAAAAAGGCTTGGTCCCTTCTTCCTGTCCCCCAGGGCCTCCCTGTCACCCTTTCCAGGCCTCCATTCCTGGCCAAAGCACTGTTCCTTTTGTGTGTGTGTGTGTGTGTGTGTGTATGTGTGTGTGTGCCTGTGCGTGTGTGTTTGTGCCTGTGTGTGTGTGTGTGTGTGTGTGTGTGTGTGTGTGTGCCTTGAATGCTTATTTTTATGTGTTTGTCAGTCTGTATGCATGTTTGCATTAAAGTATGTGGTATGGTGCTTTTACGTTTTTCCAGATGCCCAATGTTTGTTACGCAGACTAAGAAAGTGCTCCCTCTAGAGGACTAATAAAAAACAACAGAGATAATTGAATATGCTTCTTCAATTCAGATAATTGAAAATATAATAACAACATATTCTGTAACACACAGTAGCTGTTTTATAGGTAGGATTTGGTGCAGGTGTGAATTGGCAATAAAATAGCATATAGAACAAGAACATTCCTTCCCACGTAAAGAGCATATACTGTATTAACATGTGTAGTGTAAATGAGTATTAATAGGCAAGTAAGTAATTAACAGTTGTTTTTTTCTTATGATACAGTTGTAGACAAAGCAGCATTGGACATTTATTCATTAATTGATTCATTTTATTTCCATTGGTCTGGGCTTGGGTCACATAGGCAACAGACCTTCTCCCCAGCAATACTTTCCAGCTCATGGCATGGATCCACAATAATATCAGAATGATATTTAAGAAAATATTACATCTGACAGATGTATATGCTGGAAATAACCTTTTTTTTTATTTTAATTTTTTAATTTTTATTTTTTTTATTTATCTACATATGTCAGGTCAAGTCAATTTTATTATAATGTTTATGCAACAATACTGTACAGTGTGGCAGTGCATTACTTTTTCTGAGATCATGTATTGTCTTCAACAGTTCTCCTTTACTTACATTACCTAATGACTTGAAAATGAATGTCACAAGCAAAATGTATTTTGTTGAAGTTTCGAGAGTCTCATTTATACAACTTTGTGTAGAACCTTTACTAAAAGTGTACATACGCTCAATAGACAAAAATGGTATACGCACAGAAAAAGTCAGATTTATAAAAAGCATGTGCTGGCCCAACTCCAATGAAAAAATACCCTTTAGAAAGCACACTCTACCTGGAATTGAACACACATGAATTTAACGCATACTCCGCCCCCTACATGCACTTGTTCACCTCATGCATATTTAAGCTCGTACACACACACACATAAGGAATGTTACTCACCCCCCCTTTTCACCTCATGCATATTTAAGCTCGTACACACACACGCATAAGGAATGTTACTCACTTGAGCGCATGGCTGCTGTCACATGATTTTATAAGAGAAACAATTCACAACTTGAACAATGAACAGTTAGAAATCACACTATGTTTTTATTGTCTTCCCAAGAAGCCAGACATCCCGGTGTTAAACCAGACTATCAGGACTATGTCAGCGTCGCATATAACTTGCACATTTACAGAATGCGCATTTTCTATTTACGTAAAAAATTAATTAGTTTTCATATGGAGTCCTTATTGCAATGTGAGTGTAGTCAACTGCATGCATTACATTTTGGAAAGCGGACATTGCTACAAATTGCTTTTTAATGTACAATTAAACACAATTTGATTATTTTTATATTACTGAAATATGGTTTAGAACAAATATGCACCTATCAGGGGCTGAGAAGCAGCTCCACACATGAATGGTCTCAGGATGCTTTACTGTTGCCATGTGACGGGAGTGATGGTAGCACTCACCTTTTCTTCTCCTGACAATCGTTTTTCCAGATGTTCCAAACAATCAGAAAGGAATTTAATCAGACAGAATGACTTTACCCCAGTTCTCAGCTCCAATCCCTGTACTTTTAGCAAAATATCAACTTGTCCCTGATGTTTTTCTTGGAAAGAAGTGGCTTCTTTGCTGCCCTTCTTGACACCAGGCCATCCTCCAAAAGTCTTTGCCTGCTATAGGTTCCCACAAGATATCGGTAACAACCCATCCAAGCCACACATTTCAAGAAATTAAACCATAGATGTCCATATTTTTTATGTGTAATAAAGGTATTAAAGACTGTTACTGAAATACATTTAATACTATGTACAAAAGCCTGTACATAGCCTGTACATATGACAGCTTCAAGACGCCTTCTGCATGGAGAAACTAGTCGCATGTGTTGCTCAGGTGTAATTCTTCAAATCCTGAAAGTCCAGTGGACCCCTATGAACAATTTATTGTGAACTTCTCGATTATGGCCCCAACAGGACTAACTGGAACCTTCAGTAGTTTAGAAATGTACCCATCATGAGATGTTTCTCATGAGACTCCTTTTATAGGCCATCAGTTAGGACTGAACAGTCTGATATCAATTTGTACTAAGTGTCAGGATTTCTTTCTATTTACTGCTAGATTTGTCATGACTTTCCATGCACCTTCCTTTCTTCATCTATTCAAAACTTTTACACTGTTGTTTTATTATACATTACTTAATGTATGGACACCTATGGTTTAATTTCTTTGCATGTGTGGATTGGATGGGTTGGTGAGAATGACATGTCTAGTACCTTTAGAAATACATTTACTTACTGTTGACATGTTCAATACTTATTTTGCCCACTGTAATTCCTGTGTTGATGTTGGTCATTTTGCTCATAAAAGGTCGGATGTAGAGTTTGATGTACACAATGTTAAAGTTTGAAAAGTTTACCATTTGTTCCCCAGTCCATATATGATCATTAGAAAACAGACTGTTTCACTGTAAGGGTTAAAGATGGTCATTGGTGGATTTTCACTTATAACTGTGTTGGTGGATAAAATCACCACAAGAAATAAAATCTAATGTTTCTTTTTATATCTGACTTCATCAGTTTGACAGCAACACATTTGATTTTTTCCTTTGTAGGAGCAGGAAACCCACTGTGCAAGATTGCTGTGGTGATGTGCAAGAACAAAACACCTGACCTAAACAACAGGTATTAATCTTACTTACCTCATTTACACATATTTTACACATTCACTCAGTGCTGAGTCATGGCGCAGTGTTTAGCAGGAAGTGGTGGGTGGGAGTTGACTGGAAGCCAATGCTGTGGTCAAGGTATGACTGTCTGCATTCCTCTTACTAAATTGTCTCTAAACACAGTTCCAGATTTTAGCTATGACCTGCTGTGGATTTTTACTGCTAATAACTCCAAACACCCTGGAGTTACAGAAGGCCTTTTGTTTAGAACTGAAATGTAGAGCAAGTGAAATGATCTAGGGTAAATAAGAAGAAAGAATAATAAGGATGAATCATGATAAGGATGTAATGTTCAGAGGGAGAGATGATAAGCATAACGGGAAAGAAACTATGCTTTGGTGGCACGGCAGTGGTCAAAGGGCTTTGAGAAGATTTAATCTCATTTGTAACCTGCTGCATTCTTGTGCAAACACCTAATCCAAAATGAATCCAGGGGCTATTCCTATATGGGGAAAAAAATTAAGCACACACGCTTATTTCAAAAATGTATAGCATTTGGCTACTCAATGATTACAGCTTTTGCAGAACTTGAAGAAAAATTAGTTAAACAACTTGCACAGTGCATAGTTACTGCACCATGCTTCACATACATGGTGACCTGTGGAGTTTAAAGGTAATGTCTATAGGTGATGACAACATTGCAATTACCAGGAAATGGAAATTGGGTGTTGGACACATCAGAAGCAAAAATAGAAGATAAGAATTTGTAAGGTAAATAAGCTAAAAATTTCAATACTGAAAGAAAAAAATGGCGCATTTCATCTAAATTTTTCGCCAGACATATTTTAGTTTTTAGTAATTTTAGGTTTTAATTTTGTATTTTATTAAAACCAGTAAAGTTTTTTACAAATATTTTATTCTGGTTTTTTCTGATCTGAATACATTACTTGATGGGAAAGAGTTATCATAGAGTATCCAAGTATCAGAATCTTCTAAAAGGTCAATACAGCAAAATTAAGTTACACGATATTCTCTAAACGCTAAATATAGTGCATATATATACTGGACCATACGTCACATACATTGTGGCCTCTCATTTTCAATATTAATTTTTGTGGGTGGGGACAACTTTGCAGTTACTATTATTTACTGCATAAACACTACACTATAAACTGTGACCTGTGGAGTTTAATGGTAATTTCTGTGTGTGGGGCCTTTTTTCAGTTACCCTGAAGTAGAAAACCTTGTACCACATAACAGTTCTTATGTTAGATGCAGTTATATTCTAATATTTTATCTTTTTTATATATGGTTGGGGTGAAAGCTGTTCTTGTTAGGCTCTGAATAGTTTTGTGTGTGGAATAATTTAACTGTTAAGTACATGCAATAAAGAAACTGTAGTGAAAGGCTGTGTTTACATATATGGCAGGTATATTTTTGAGCCCCTAGAGTTATCAATAATTATGGCACAAGTGAGCACTGACTTACGAACTATAACATCCCGCATCCAGTTGAATGCAAGTATTGGACTTACATTAGGGATGGCTGATGAAAAAAGTGCTTAAGCTTGAGGTGGACCTAATTTATCTTCAGAGTTTAGAATTTAAATGTTAATGTCTTTGGGTGGAGTCAACAAAGCCAGCCTTAACCACACCCAATGTTACTATCACCTGTACCTTGTCTGTTGTCCCCACCCCAGTCCAGGTGTAAGTAATATATATATATATATATAATATATTCCCCTGTGTCCCGTGGTTGTCAGATCACTGTTATGTCACTTAGTTATGTCCTAATTACCTGTTACCTTGTCATGTTCAGGCTATGTATTTTGTGAGATTTTGTTACCAGTGTTACTAAGTCTAGTCTACTTAATAAATCCAAGTTGTCAGTCAAGCTCTTGCATCTACTTCCTACACCAAATACAATCAGGTGGGCTGCACCTTTTAAAATACTAAATCTGAACAGCTACTGTATAGTTAACATGCTTAGATGAAAATTGTGGCAAAGCCACAGGACAACTGTCTGACTAAGCTTAACGCTGGTCTCTGGAACAATATGCTAGTATTAATATACAAATAGACAGGCACTGTGAACAACAAGGCTTTATATTTAAAAATGTTAAATATAACAGACCAACAGCATTGAATAACTTAATATTACAATGGCTCTGCAATGCAGGAACCTGTGATTAGCAATGCAATCTCAAGACTAGTGGAAGTAACATTTTAAAATAATAATATTTTATAATGCCTGTGCATTGCAGGAGCAACCATTAGGAGATATGGTTAAGTGCTCTTAGTACTATTAGTAACAGTTACAATTGAAGTAAGACAACAGATGTTCCTAACCATCAATAACAATTGCTGTTGAAGTAACTATATGAGCTTTCATTTTGTAATGCCTCTGCAATGTATGACAATTAGAGGACACTTTTAGATGCACTTGTATCCCAGAATAATTAATAACACAATGTCTGTGGAAAATTCCAACTATTTACAATTGTTTTTTTAGTAGGTTAAACAATTAATATAAAAATACTAATTCAAATTGTAAATGAGAATTGGGTTTAAAATAAGCTACAACAACCAACAATGTATTAGCTTTAGCTGCATACCAGACCTTAGGCAGCACTTTGGCACCCTCTGCTGGAGAGTTAAGCGCCTTAAACAGATTAATTTTAAGGCAACTCTCTGGCACCCTATGTTGGAAAATTGGAAGTTGTAGTGCCCTTAATCATTTTGTTTGTGCC
This sequence comes from Lepidarchus adonis, assembly GCA_037576955.1. NCBI lineage: Eukaryota > Metazoa > Chordata > Actinopteri > Characiformes > Lepidarchidae > Lepidarchus > Lepidarchus adonis. The sequence goes on from JBBIGC010137780.1 coordinate 17,926, forward strand.
ATGTGACTGTGCCACGTCTCTAGGCAGAGGGGAAAAAACAAACACATGGTTTGGCACAGACAAGTAACAGTTCAAAATGCTGACTTTACAGAAAGACATGTTTGAGCCAAAATTGCTGTATCCTCACACAGGGCACCGAAATGTAGGGTTTGTTGTCAATTTACCTATGAAATTTGGTCACTATGTAGCACCAGCAGTCTCATAGGATTATCAGATTTCATAAATTTTATGCCATAATAATAAATAATGTGATTTTTAATTTCTTACTAAAGAAGAAATTATTAGACTGACCCTGCCCATTTCAGGTGAAGGCTCCACCCATACGTGGTGCTTGCACTGACTGTGCCCCTTACTAGCATGGAATAGTAGCTAAAACATTTTATATTACATTTGTATTATGGGGATATTAAATAACTTGTAGATTTACCAAAAAGAAAAGACAACCTATAGCTTTTCACATCTATGGTTTTATAGACATTTAGAGCAGAATCATACACAATGTGTCTATGGGTAAGAATTTGTTTGGTAAGAAAGCTAAGTTGTTGAATGCACACAGTAAATAAAATGTAGTGAGAGGCTGAGTTGTGCAGTAGTTAGCAAAAGCAAAAAATGCACATTTTGCATGTAAACTACAGTAAGCTTATAATTTCAATTTCAAATACATAAGTTCTCATGTCATCTCTGAAATGTTTCAGCAGTCATATTGTAGTTTGTCTTTCAATGCTAGATGTCACTGACAAATATATTTGTCATCTAAATACTAAACAGAACATTCTGTAAAGGCACTGTTCATAGAACAGTATCAGAATCTTCCAAAACACCAAAAAAGATGATGTTAACATAATACACAATATTAAAAAAACCCCACAATATTTTCAGCAAACATTGATACATAGTAACTTTTTATCCCGTAAATTGAAAAAAAAACCCAACATTATTATGGCACTGTGCAAAAGTTTGAACACCCTACATAATCAGCACATAGCAAAACCTCCTCTAGCAAATATCACAGCTTGTAAACGCTTTTTCATAGCAGCTAAAAGTCTTTTGATTCTTCTATTTGGGATTTTCTCCCATTCTTACCAGGCTTCTAGTTCTGTAATATTCTTTGGTCGTCTTGCATGCACACCTCTTCTACCCACACATTTTCAATGATGTTTAAATCAGGGGACTGTGATTCCAAAACCTTCTGCTTGTATCTCTTCAGGTCGTCCTTGGTGGATTATGAGGTTTGTTTATGATCATTGTCCTCTTGTAGAAACCATCCTCTTTTTTTAGCTTCAGCTTTTTTACAGATGGTGTGATGTTTGCTTCCAGAATTTGCTGGTAAGGGAAGAAAGTGGAAGATAGTGGAATCCATTCTTCCCTCCACCCGTGCAATGTTTTCTGTGCCACTGGCTGCAACACAATCCCAAAGCATGATAGATCCTCCTCCATGCTTAATAGTTGGCAAGGTGTTCTTTTCATGAAATGCTGCTCCTTTTTTCTCCAAACATGCCTTTGCTGATTGTGGCCAAAGATTCTATTTTAACTTCATCATTCACTTGTCTCCAAAATGCATCAGGCTTCTGTAGATGTTCTGTTGCATACTTCTGACATTGGATTTTATGATGGGGACACAGGTAAGGATTTCTTCTGCTGACTTCCTGCAGGTTTTTTGCAGTCAAATGGAGATTTTGATTTGTCTTTCTGACCCACATTCGAGCAGTTCTCTCCAATAGTTTTCTTGGTCTTCCAGATATCACCTTGACCTCCACACTTCCCCTAAACTGGCTTCTCTTAATTACATTTCTCACTGTAGAAACTGCAAGCTGAAAATGCTTTGCTATCTTCTAGGTGTGGGAATCGCAGGGTATCTCACGATACAATACGATATGTGATATGTGGCCCATGATAACGATAATATCGCGATAACATGATATCGCGATAGTCGATATATCGCACGACAAAGATGTAGCGATATAACACAGAAACATTAATTTATATTATATTAATTTACTTAAGTAACAGCAACGCTATTGTCACATTTCCTATATTTGCTTTGCGACCACGATCAGAAGCTCAGAGCAACGGCTACTTCAGTTTCAGGGTCTTCACTTCTGCTCCCTTTGTCACTTAGCAAGCTGCGCTAACATCGTACTAAAAACATTTACATTTATTCATGTTTCTGACGTTTTGTCCAAAGTATCTTCCAGGTACATGAAGAATCAAGCATAAATTCAGACTTGACAGCACTAATGTGAGACACATTTCTTTTAGTCATAGAACTCAGATCGCTCCATAACTTGTCCGACATAGACATTGTTAAAACTAACACGCGTTCTGCTACAGCACGATGGTTTTAGCCTGTACCGGACAAATTATGCAGCAATACGCTTCTGTTTGAGTTCTAAATTATTGTTGAGGACACTTCAGCAAACGCTAGATATTGGCGGGTGACGCCGGTGAGTCAACATGGCGGCAAATTTAAATATCGATATTGCTGCAGGCGTATCGATTATCGTATCACGTGAGCAAGGATAACGATATATCACAATATCGATATTGTGGCCCACCCCTAGTGTGCACAAGGTTTGAAGAGTCAGAGTCTTTGTGAAGCCTTGAAAATGGCAACAGCTGACATTTACTAATGACATTTATTAATGACAGCTGTTGTCATGCATCAGATCTATAGAGCCTCTGAAACCTTGTAAAAAGAATCTGAGACTTTGGAACTCTTAGGGTGCCCAAACTTTTGCACAGTGCCATAATAATGTTTTGACTGTGTTAACATCTTCCTAATTACAAAATCACCTAAATCTGTTATTTGTCAATGGGTGCCCAAACCTGTGCATAAAACTACATATACTGCACCATGTGTTGCTTTTTTTCTGTGTGGTACTGTAATTGCTGAATGACTCAAGTAAATAAGCTATAAACTAGAAGTGTAGTGTGGTTGTGTACTGTAGAGATATTTAGGGTATAGTTCCTAGATTTAATACGTATGTACTGTATACATGTAGCCCAAATTGGCATTGACTTACAACATATAACATCTTACATTGATTTTATAGTCAAGTCAATTTTATTTGTATAGGGCATTTTACAACTGACGTTGTCACAAAGCAGCTTAACAGAATTTACAGAATCCAGGTCCGAGCCCCCAATGAGCCAAAGGCAACAGAGGCAAAGAAAAGTATTTTGTTAAAACCAAAACAGGTGTCTACAAAGACCAGATTTTACTGACAAATATATTTGATTGTGATCGAAATACTAAACAAATCATTCTGTAAAAGCACTGTGCATAGAGTAGCCAAATTTCAGAAACAATTCTGAAATAATAAATCAGAAATTGAAGTTAAACTGTATGCTAGGACTAGAGAATTTTTAAAGGTTGAGGCAGTCTTAGATTTGTCTTAAAGATTTCCAGTCAAGTTCTACTTACTGCTGTTTAGCCCGTTAGTAGTGTTTGTATAGAATTCTGTACTAGGTGAATCCATTTGTGATGAAACTAGAACTTTAGTGAGAAATAATGTGTAACATTTACTTCAGGGATATTGTATAGTTCCTAGATTTACTATGAAATATAGAAATGTATGAAAATTAGTATTGACTTCGGTATAAATGTGTATGGTAAATAAGCTAAGATGTCTGAAATACAAAAGCCCTCATTTTATCACTGAAATTCTACAGCAAATAAATTTTTGTTAGTATTTTGTTAATTCTCTTTAGTAGTGGTAGTGGTAGATTTTTTGTTGAATCATACCAGGCAGACTAGCCCTCACTCCCCACATGTCTCAGTGATCTCAGTAAACATTACCCTGTTGCCAGTTGTTCTTCCTTTAATCACTTTTGATAAATACTAACTACTGCAGACCTGGAACAGTTCACAACACCTGCTGTTTTGGAGATGCCCTGAGTGAGTGAGTCATCTTACCCTC
>JBBIGC010137804.1:0-21838 GCA_037576955.1 Lepidarchus adonis
TCCTCCACATTGTGATCTCCATATACAGTACTACTTCCTGCTCTACAGTACTGTACTAATACTGCATCAGAGGGTGATGTTTCAGCTCCACCTTTTTCACACAGAGGGTTTGTAGGTTATCAGCAGAAGTTGGACCAACACCTACAAGAATTGTTTACATTGCTGCAGGACAAGTTGGAAGTTAACCTGGTTCTTTTAAGTTTGGTGGGGGGGGGGGGGACACCTATACTTTTTATTTATGATGGATTTCTTAATTGTAAACACTTGACTTTGTACCATTTAAGATTACTTACAGACCTGATTTAATTATCAGTAAATATTGGAAAAATTGAGTGTTCTAAATCTTTTGACCGGTAGTGTATATTTTGAATTATTTGTTAGTATTTTATGTTTTTATGTGTGGATATATTCCATATTCTGGAAAGGTTTGTTTTAATTTTTATTTTTATTATTATTCATATAAAATAATAAGCTTTCCACTGGTTTGTTGCAGGGGAGGGTTGCTGTTCAAAACCACATACTAGCCACTTTTCCAGACAAGCTAGCATAACACAGCAGCGCGAATACAGGTTTGATCTAATTAAAGACTGAACTCCTGTGCCTGTTCCAACCTCAGTTTACAGACCCCTCATAAAAGAGGAAAGCCAGTGTGAATGTGAACTCTCTCACCCAATCATGTTAAGGAATCAGCCTGTAAAAACTGTCATGGTCCTTGGGTTTACCCATGGTACCACTATGGGGTTCCTCTTGTGGGAGGATCACACTGGGGCTCCCCTGGTCTTGGAGGCGTTTTGCCTTAAATGAAGAGGGGAATGCGCTCTAGCAGGGTCGACCTTGATGGGGGACTCTCTGTGTTGGGGAGCTGTAATGTGCATGCTGGTCATTTCAAGGCACATCTGGCCCACACAGTCCCTGGGGAACCTGTTTTGGGCAATTGTGCACTTCTTGTCAATGCGGAAGCATGTTTATGCTGCATTGTTCCCCAGTCCTGCCAGTTAAGAGTTTGCATGGGGGATTCGGAAACCCAGGGACTGTTCTAGATTGAAGACGGCCAGAGTAGCCATCTTGCCTTTAACACCATGCCGTTGCTAAAGAGCACTCAGTGAGTTGGACGTTTGTTTTCCACCTCATTTTGGTAGAGGGAAGAACACTTGTATTACTGCCCAAGGTACGCTCACATTCAGCTTTAGCCACGTCTACGTTCGGCCGGGTTGGGTACAAGCATGTTCCTCTGTTTTTGCTCCCCCTTGCACATGGGCCCCATCATTCCGATACACAAAGGAGCTTTACAGGATATGAGCAAGCCAAAGGTGACACAGGTAAGGAAAAAATCCCTAGACTGGAGGGTTTAAGCATTTTACCATTAGGTGTGTGGGTGTTTGCAGGAAATATCACAAGCATTAATGCTTAACAAATATATTTAACAAAGAAAATTAACACAGATCAACACTCAAGAAACCAAAATCCAAGGACTACCCAGAAGCACAGAACTAAAATGGAAGGGATAATGGCTGATGTCTGTACAAAAAAATAATCATTAGTGATGAGCAAGTGACACAACACCTAGGGTGACAACCAGTCTAGGAACTGGGGGCTCAGGATTTGAGGTGATCTCGAGTTGCAGGAAGCCCAGGAACTGAGGGGTTCCCCAGAGTCAGAGGTAGTTCAAGAGCTCATGTGTTTCCCAGAGTTGCAGGAAGCTCAGGAGTTGAGGTGTTACCCATAGTCTTAGGTAGTTTAAGAGCTCAGGTGCTCCCCAGAGTCTCGGAAAGCTCAGGAGCTGAGGTGAGCTCCATTTCAGCAGGAAGCCCAGGAGCTGAGATGATCTGCGGAGTAGCAGAAAGCTCAGGAGATGGCCTCCAGAGTTGCCTTCTGGAGCATCAAGAAGAGCCAACACGCACCAATCGTCCTTGCTATGGGAGGCCTCCTCCAGTTCAGCAATGCTACAGGTCCTAGCAGCTCTTCTGTACTGACACCATTACGCCCTGTTCCCAGCAGAGGACCACTTGGTAGCTCTCCACCCGACTGATGCCCTCACCTTTACTAAACACCTCACACCTAGTTCATGGCACTTTACTCCTTGCATGAATTACGTCTGGTTTTCTGTTGCACTTACACTGCTCCTGGGAAAAGTCTGGATATTACTTAGATTTGGTTATTTGAATCCATCTAGTTAGTAATTTTTTTGTTTTGCATGTTCTCATATTTGTTTGTTTTGTGTTCATCTATGGTTATACTGTTGTTACATAAACATATTATTTGCTAAAGTTCACAATAGCTTCCTGCAAGCACCCACAAACTTTACATTTACGATAAAATGTATTGAATGGTAACTTATATGCAGTGCTTTTTTATATATTGGGGAAAATGTGGTGTTGATTATTATTATTATTATTATTATTATTATTATTATTACCTTTTTATTACAAATGGTTTGAATTAGTGCAATTAAGTAAGAGTTCAAAGGCTCAAGCTATGGCAATGTTAGAAATGTGTTACTGCATACACGTATAAACAGATACATTTCCCGCCTTAATTTTAGATTTAGTAAAGCAAAATTACTGAACTACTGTATGTCTAGAGTTATATTTCAAGCTGAGTATTTCCTGTTTAACCAAGGTGATCAGAAAACTCAGTCATCAGACCCACAAAGATGTAATATAAAAAATAAAAATAATGCTACAGGTGGTAAAGATATGAATGAGACACAAGGGTATAACACAAATACACATTTGTTACATAAACTGTTCCAAGTTCTTCTCCTAGGATCTTCTTGTTAGTATGTTGGACTTGGTTCTAGCCTAATGAAAATCACCCTCATCACATTTTAGAAACACACACTTATTAAAAATACATAATGTTACATGTTGATTCAATTTCATCACTTTTCTGAAACCTGAACTCTTACTTTGGACCGTTTTTTGAGAATTCTCCATATAAAATCTTTAAACTCTTTGGTGTTTAGCACATAAACAATGGGATTTACCATGGGTGGAATCGCACTCGATAGTGATGTATTGATTATTCTTGCATTGGGATGAAGAGTAAAAGTTAATGCAGCAATATATGTACCTAATATAGGGAAAAGAAATATCCCTACTAATAACATATGAGTGAAACACGTTTTTAGGGCTTTTAGTCGTCCTTCCCATGTTGTAATCTTACTTAATTCAAGCAAAATGCCTATATATGACAAACTCACTGCAACTAAAGGGAAATAGAGATATAGTGCAGTCCATAGTTTTGCAATAACTGAACTCATGGTGTTATCATTACAAGCATAATTATAAATCGGCCCATGATCACAAAAATAGCTTTTTATCTCATTGGTTTTACAGAGGGAAAGTCTGGAAATGAAACCGACCATTAAGCCGACCACTAGAGTACAAAGTGCCCATACTGCCATTAAAGCTCCAGACATGAGGGAGTTACTCACTATTGCATGGTATCTTAGGGGTAAGCGAATAGCAATATAACGATCATACGCCAAGACAACAAGAGTTAATGACTGAACACTGAGAAAATAAAAGACAAAAAACATGTTTGCCAAGCAAGCTTTGTAGGCTATGTACTGTGAGTCAAAAAGAAAAGTCTTCATCAGGTTAGGAATCAGTGCATTCGTTTCACCAAAGTCTGCCAGAGCTAAATTAAAGATTCCCATGTATCTGGGAATGTGCAGACTTCGGTCGGACAAAAACATGAAAATCACAAAGGAATTCCCCAAAACAGCAACAAAATAGGTGAAAAATAAAAATACAAAGTAGTATTGTACATAAGGTATTCCAGAAAACCCACTGATATAAAAGTACTCTGGGCGGACAATTGATGTATTGTCCATTACACTGAAGTTTAATGTGCTCATAATGATGTTGATCCTTCTGTAGTTCTCTTCAGCCTGAAATAAAATACCAAATACAGTAAGTAATGCACAAAACTGGTAACATTTTGAGTTAAGCTCTGTTGTTTTTACTGTGTAGTTCAATATAAAGTAACATTTTGCATTGGTTAGCTTACCTCATTAATTACAACACATACATATGCAAAAACATGGAGAAATTTAAACAGTTTAAACAAGTCAGAATCATGAAATGTGAGCAGAACCATGCAGCTGCTTTTGCTTTGTAACACTGAATTATGAAGGACTTAAATGCAGATGCTTTATTTATATACAGATCAGACCATATTTTGTCACGTCATAGTGATGCTTAATTTCTCCTTGGTGACCTTTATTATTTGATCTTTTTTCCACATGGCAAGTATGTAAACATGTGAGCACATCAGTCTGTGCAGCTTTGTACAATATCAAATGCTCATAATTCTATTATTTCTGTGATGGAAGTTAATAGAGGAACTGTTGGGGGAAAATCAAGCAAGACACTTATTATTGGAACATTATTGCCATTTCTGAGTTTGTATTAAATTGTTCATTTTTGGTAAAGTATCATTACACTGAAGTTAAAAATATATCATTCATACTTTGTGAAGTACAATATATGACACAGGTCTTTAAAGTTTTATTTGTTATGCATTATAAAATGCTTACAATTTGCTCACTCATTCCATGCAACAGTATGCAAATGTTCTGCAGGTAGTGGATTTTACAGTGACACAGTGACGCAGCATTCATAAGGCTACATAACAAACCATTTCATAATGCCAGATATTAATTTACATAAATATTTATAAGACCTTTTAATAAAAATAATTTTTCTTTCATCCTTGCAGAGGAGTAAGAGCTTGGTTCATAGGCCTCAATATAAAACATGGTGTCTGAGATCCCTGGAAGGGCAGTATGGCAGTTGGTTTATTTGTCATTGATGCAAACCAAAGCAACTTTCCTGAAATATGCCCAGGGTTAGGGTAAGGGTTAGGGTTAGGGTTAGGGTTAGGGTTAGGGTAAGGGTTAGGGTTAGGGTAAGGGTAAGGGTAAGGGTAAGGGTTAGGGTAAGGGTAAGGGTTAGGGTTAGGGTTAGGGTTAGGGTTAGTGTTCGTGTTAGGATTAGGGTTAGTGTAAGGGTAAGGGTAAGGGTTAGGATTAGGGTTAGTGTAAGGGTAAGGGTAAGGGTTAGGGTTAGGGTTAGGGTTAGTGTGAGGATTAGGGTTAGTGTAAGGGTAAGGGTAAGGGTTAGGATTAGGGTTAGGGTTAGTGTAAGGGTAAGGGTAAGGGTTAGGGTTAGGGTTAGTGTAAGGGTAAGGGTAAGGGTTAGGGTTAGGGTTAGGGTTGGGGTTATGGTTAGGGTTGCCTTACTGCAGAGCATTGACCTCTCTCCTAGAGCAAGTTGCCAGCAAAAGAGGAGCTCAAACATGGGCCTTTTGAACTCAACAGTCTGTCTGTTGGACATTCAAGGTGCCATGATACTATAGCTTCCAGTTGAGAAGAGCCACCACTGTCAGTATGACAGAGGCCTTATAGTCTATAGTATAGGTCTGTAGCAAATGGACCCCAAAGACAAACTGGAGGGAAGTTCTAGAGAAACCTGACATTGGCAAGACTGCTAGCAGATGAGCAGAATTAGCTCTGGCAAATTCTTGACTACATTTTGTCAGTGCTTTGTCAAATGCGTATTACTCACCAGAGTAATGCCAAGCACCTACTGCTACAGTGACCACAATCTGGTTGATTGCAAAATTACCTTTATCTTTAAACCATCTCCTTAAAAAGAAAAGCTTCCAGACCAATAAGCTGAAGTACAGCAGAAACTTTTAGGTCAAAATGATGGAGAAGCTGAGAAAGAAAGCAAGCTCTGTTATATTCCCTGTCCAGCAATGGGAGAAAGCATTCCAGGAGGCCTCAACCAGGAAACATCATAATCCTAACCCCTAACCCCTAAACTCTAACCCTAACCATAAACCCTAACTCTAAGGGGTTAGGAAGGGGGTACTCCGCATTAGAAAATTCTGGGGCTTCATGAATTGTATTGTTAACACTAAAGTCACTGAAATTTTGAGACTACCAGAACAGATTTCCCCCCTTTCATACATACTGCCCACAAACCTAAAATACATATATTGTAGTTTTAAAGCACATCATTTTATTCTCTATCGCTGTCAAGATTCAAATCTGTTACCTCAGAGTGGAGCACTTTACTGCCACAGCCATCAAGGACCTAGAAAACCACCAATGCCAGCAGCTCATTCTGCTAAAAGTGTGGGAAGACCCCACTCAATTAACCTCCTCCATGAAGCTAAGGGTATACAGAGTATACCTATATGTCATTTTACTGAGCACTTCCATCAAAGCTACCATACCCAACATCAAGACTAGTTGGTGCAAAGAGGTGTGAGTGACACATCTCCCAAGCATTAAGGCTATTGGATAGGGCATATGTCAAAGAGGGAGAGCATGTGGCTCTTAAAGACTCTTCTTTCTTGAACTCTGTGAAGGAACAGAGCCCTCAAGGGACCCCAGAAAACACTAATAAGACCAGTTCATGACATATATATTTCCCTTTCCACTTGGTGTAAAATAAGTGGTATATTTGTGCGCCTATTTCAGGAGCCATGCTTATTGTTCTTCTAGAGAACTTATCTGAAAAGAACTAATATATGTCTTTCTCCTTGAGTAATACAGGTTTATGCTGCATTTTTGGTTCAGTCTTGGAATATATGAAATGCCAATGGCCTTCTGAAACCCTTCCAAACCCATATGGCTATGTCATATTTCTGCAATGATAGGCCACCCCACATTATAAGCCACATTCTATAATCTGCAGAAAATGCTCATTTATGTTTTAAAACTTTAAGATAAGCCACATGTAATTAGCAGCAGTGTTACTGAATTTACTGATCTGAAGTAAAAGCGTCTAATTTGACTCCTGGAGCCTTTACAGCTCAATACAGTGGCATTATACTGTAGTTGAAAATAAAACATTTATCAACATTTCTAAAATTTGTAACTTACCGATATCATGCTGCAACGCAAGAACTACACTGCAGAATTCAAGCTCCAGGTCGTTGCTTTCACGACGCAATGTTTGCAATATCCAAGCGTGATACTGGTGAGGAAAGCATGTCCGACATCAGCGACAGCAAAGCAGCAGGTTGCAGTCGAGTTGTTTGTCAATGACAACAATGTTTATGTATTAGCATTAAGAAAGTTAAGGCTAATAATGTTTGCATTTCAGTGTTGCTAATTTTATACTGAAGAATTAACATGTAGGTGGATGATTGACATCACTGTACTGCAGGACCTCCACCCTCCAGTTGTTCAAGCGAAAATGAAAAACTCATCTTTTCCAGCCAACAATAAACTTCTGTTGTTTTTATTTCTGTTAAATGGAGCTTTTTCCAAATTGTATTATACACTAGGATGTAATGTAATGTAGCAAAGAGCTGAAAAAGTTTAAGAGGCTGGATGCGTCAGCAGCGATTAAGTGAGAACATCGTCACCGATTTATGTTTGCTTTGCGTTGCTTTTCAAACTGTTCATTGCTGCAGTAAAAAGCAAATTTATCAATCTATAAGCCACAGTCTATCGTTGGGGAAATATGGTAGTTGTCACAGTAGCATGGTGATTTGTCATGCAGGGCCTACTGAGGAGAAGTCACAAGTATTCAGCAGTGGTTTTTGGCTTTGCCATATATTAAATGAAATTTCTTTATTTGGCAATATTGCGATTTGTAGATTATGAAAAATCGTAAAACAAAAAATTTAATTAAATGTTCTTTTAGCACATATACTGTGCACAATAGTGCAAGATTTACTTACAAAGACCGAGACTTTGGTGGATGCTTCTTTTACACAAAATTCCTGATTCCTTCATTTGTTCCCACCTGCTTAATGTAGAACATATTTACTTTAAGAACTTGAATATTCTATAAAGTTTTCATTATTATTTTGCCTCTGTGCCAATGTTTTTAAGCGTATTGAAATTCAAAATGTGTTTATATTTTAAAAAAACAAACATAAAATCTAAATGCATTTCTTTATACATTTGTCAGATATAAAATAAATGCTGAGGAGAATGATTTTTTATTTATTTAAGGGAATGTCAAAAAGATTTTATTAAGTACATACATTATAAAATATGAGTTTGTCTTTTAACATTAGAGTATATCTAATATTAAGGCAGTAAAGCCACAATATCTTTGTTCATAAAACAGTATTTTTACACCGGCATATACCAGGTTATAAGGATTTAAGTACATATGTAAAGATTTAACATCAAACATTCTAATGGATTGGTCAATAAATGTGAATCAGGCTTTTTCACTGCAGAGAGACATACTACATTCTACATGGAATCAAGAGAATTCAAGAACATAAAACAACTGTGTGCTATTCTACCATGCACTGTCAATCATAATTATCAGTTAATTATGAACTGATTATGCATCTTATTTACCTGTTCATTTCATTTTAGATTATTTTACATATTAAACATTATTATAAATAATAATAATAATAATATATGTAAATAATATATATAAATAATAATGTTGTTTTGTTATTTGTTATTATTTCTATTTTATAGTCACTTCAATACAGTGGTAATTTGTTTTACCCTGTTTGCATTCCCTAGTGACTTTACATGATGGGGGGGAAATTTTGTATAAAATTCTGTCTAAAGTTTGCATTAAAATATTATGTATTGCATTTTCAATTAACCACAAGCACATACTAACATAAAACTATGATGCATTATTTGTTTTTCATCATTAATGGACGGCACTGTCCTGCATAATGAACACAACGTGGCAGCAAAAGATTAATACAACATTGACTGTATTGTGAGTGATGAATGTATGGAATCATAAAGGATGAATTGCTCTTGTTTTCACTTCATTAGTTATGCAGCATAGTACAAAGTATAAATTCTACACACAGCTTGCAAGACATTCTGTATACATAAAAATAATTTATGTTGTTTTAAGTTTTACTGTAAAATGTAAGAATTTTTTTCCTGCTGCAAATAGAACAGGGTCTAAAACAATTGAAAGATTGGGGAATTTCAGATGTTAATGTCAATGCTAACAAAATATGCAGAAATAGGAGTTCTTATACATATTTTATATGTGTGTCATATAAGATGTACAGCATATCTACTAAATTCTACCTAAAGTAGGACAATGTTCTTGTTTATAATGGCCTTTTAGTCTTTCTAGTGCAAAAGCACATGAGCAATGCCTGATTGAGTATTTTCTCCAAGATGCATGTTTTACACTTTAGTGCAACACTATATAAATACACTTTATATTAACTTGACCGCTCTAAATCTTACGCCTAAAGATCTACTTGTCACATCAGGATGTTTCACTACAACCCTAAACTATCTTACCTGAACTTGGATTCATTGTGTTCAAAAGCTGGTGAATATTAGAAATAACCACATGACATAGAATTTTGTCACTTTGTTGTTGCCTTGTCTATTACTTTGGATTTTTTGGGGAGCATTTTCCAGATAAAGTCTTTGAATTCATTTGTGTTTAAGACATAAATGATGGGATTTACCATGGGTGGAATTGCACTTGATAATGAAGTATTGATTATTCTTGCGTTCGGATGGAGTGTAAAAGTCAACGCAGCAATGTATGTACTTAATATAGGGAAAAGAAATATGCCGACTATTAACATGTGAGAGAGACAAGTTTTCAGTGCTTTTAGCCGCCCTTCCCATGTTGTAATCTTACTTAATTCAAGAAAAATACCTATATATGACACACTTACAGAAATCAAAGGGCCATAGATAAATAGTACAGTCCAAAGTTTTGCTATAACAGAATTTATGGTGTTGTCATTACATGCAGTTGTATAAATTGGTCCATGATCACAAAAATAGCTTTTTACCTCATTGGTTTTACAGAAGGAAAGCCGGGTGATCAAACTTACCATTAAGGCAACCACAAGACTGCTAAATGTCCACACTGTGATTAAAGCTACAGACATGAGGGAGTTACTCACTATTGCATGGTATCTTAATGGTAAGCGAATAGCAATATAGCGATCATACGCCAAGACAACAAGAGTTAATGACTGAACACTGATGAAGTAAAAGACAAAAAACATGTTCACTAAACAGGCATTGTAGGATATGTACTGTGAATCAAAAAGAAAAGTCTTCATCATGTTAGGAATCAGTGCATTTGTTTCACCGAAGTCCGCCAGAGCTAAATTAAAGATTCCCATGTATCTGGGAATGTGTAGACTTCGGTCGGACAGTATCATGAATATTACAAAGGAATTTGCAAACACAGCAATGAAATAGGTGAAAAACAAAAAAATGAAGTAAAATTTTACATAAGGTATTCCAGAAAACCCACTGATGTAAAAGTACTCTGGACGCACAAATGACATATTTTGCAATAAACTGGAGTTCAAGGTGCTCATAATGATGCTAACTGCTGCTCTTCTCAACCTGAAATAAAGCACACAAACACATAAGCACTACATAAAAACAAGTAACAGTATGAAGCTGAAAATGTATTAACATAGTTTTTTTATTTTACCTTGTTAATTTGGGTCAGAACTCCCAAGCTGTTAAATGGCTGTGGAGCTATAACATTGAATTATTATGAGTGATGCAAATATGGATCTTCTTTATATGGACCTCAGAGCATATTTATTCATGTGACCCATCATACAATGCAGTCATGCTTTTTTCCCTTTGGTAAGTCATATGACTGCAAGAAACAAAAAATGTATAAATAGCCCTAAGCAGCTTTACAAAACAGTCTCCATTATTTAATTCTTCTGACTGAAGTTTAAGGAATTGGCATGAAATAACAAGCAAAGCACATTTTTATTTTGTCCAGAAAAGTAATTCTCCTAACTTTGGGACGTAAAGGCTGGAAGTCTCATGGTTACTCATTTACATTTTAGGTTGCGTACACAGCAATAAAATGGGAATAAAGTAAAGGGATATAAAATATATATACACTACTGGTAAAAAAAATAGGAATATTCTATTTTTTAAGTTTTTATTGGTAATTTAAACAGTTTGATAACAGTGAATAAACTTACATACAAATCACCCAAAACAAAAAACAAAAATTTAATGGAAAGTAGAAATTTTTCAGGAATGAAGGACCCAGTTACCCCTCCGAGGGATACCAGGACCCTCCAATGCTCATGAGGAAAATGATGAAAAAATTTGAGTGACTGGGAGGAATGGCATAAATGATCTGAACATGAATGGTGATTTTGTTGTTGGACTTCCATGATTGACTGGACATAACAAATGGCATTTTCAAGCATAAGTTTGTTCATAAGTGTTTGTTCCTGGTACTAGAACACCTTAAGATTCAATAATGCGCACATGATTTTAGTAGTTGCTGGACTCTGCCGAGGTTCCTACTTGTCTTCTATCCTATTGGTGATATTTGTGGACAGGATCTCAAGGTGCAGGAAGGGTTTGTAGAGTCTGGTTTGGCAGGTGATGTAGTTCTGTTGGCTTCTGCAGACCATGACCATAACAGTGCACTGGGTGTGAAGTGTGAAGTGGTTTGAATGAGGCCATGGTTTGAGTTGCTGCTCCAAGCAAACAAATTTGAGTAATTTTTCAGTGTTTATTTTTCACGAGTGATGGTAAAATAGAATGAGATTAAATTATGTTTGTGTGTGTGTTTGTTCTTCATTACGACACTTGGACACTTCTGCTATGAAGCCATGCTGTTTTAGGATCCAGCATG
Source organism: Lepidarchus adonis (assembly GCA_037576955.1). Classification (NCBI taxonomy): domain Eukaryota; kingdom Metazoa; phylum Chordata; class Actinopteri; order Characiformes; family Lepidarchidae; genus Lepidarchus; species Lepidarchus adonis. The sequence continues at coordinate 11,628 of JBBIGC010137804.1, forward strand.
CGGTTTAACATTGTCTTGTTGAAATATTCAAGGCCCTCCCTGAAAAAGACTGCATTGTCTGGATGGGAGCACATTGTAGGAAACGGGAGCTTTCGTCCCCCTCTCCTCCACCTGAGGGTGCTTGAGGTCAGGTATCAGCAACCACAGGTGACCCTCATCCCAGGTCATTAACAAACTCTACTTAAGACCTGGTTTCTCTGGACTCAGTGCTTGAGTTTGGTTAGATTTTAGCCCTTATCAGTCTTCTCAGAGGGCGGTGTACATGTTTTCCAAAAATAATTTTACATTTCACTTCACCTTTTTTTCTTTCAAATTGGTGAACCTCTGCCCATCTTTACTTCTGAGAGACTATGCCTCTCTAGACAGCAGATAGTACAGGGACAATCAGTGCTTATAACTTTCACTGAGGCTGAAGTCTTCATAGGCGTGGTCTAGGGCAGTGTGGGGTCTTTGTCTATGGGAGTGTATTAATGCTGCTGCTGGCTACACCGGACATCTTTGGTTAAAATGGTAAAAGGTTCTAAGCTTTTTTCACGGGCCTCAATCCCTTTCTGTCTTTTCTTTCAACAGGTTGGTTAAGACTAAATTGGGCCTGATGCTGCAGTGCAAAAAATTAGCTATTTTTTCTTGGCATTGGTGCATGTGCATTCGACACTCAGACCAATCAAAGAGCCTAAATTGCTTATGAAGCAACCAGCCAGTCTTTATTGAACATGAATAACAAGCACAACAACACATTATTGGAAAATCAAGCTATGTAACATCAACATTCAATAGTGTCAGTGAAGTCAAGGCTGAGTAGCAGCTCATGCTCAATGCTCATAAGCGCCAACATGCTTAGCCTTTCCTTCCCCATTGAGGACCACAGCTCTCCTTTGACTATTCCCAACTTTGAGAAGCTCCGCTCTCCGGAGGCATTGGACACCATCATGCATAGATAGATATGCCACCCAATCTCAACGTTTGGAAATGTCTGAAAAGATTCAATGATGACAAGTAGCAAGCGTGTGCGAAACTATAGCAAAGGAAAACTTCTGGAAAATTATTTTCTATTTTCACCTGGGCTTATTTCAGGAATGGGCCTAATGCTGCAGCCCATCATCTGTTAAGCTCATTCTTGAATGTTGTATTGTGATAATTTAGATTGAACCTTGTGTGCCCTTCTGACAAGTTGTGATTCCAAGTCAAAAACACCCGCTCAGTTCCGTCTATGTATATGAGTTCTGAAGCTGTTGATCAATGAGCAAGAAGACTTGCAGTGTCAGTCTGCTGAAAATGAATGATCTTTTTTCTTTTCAGGTCTTTTTTACATTTATCAATGGAATTTACATTATTTTGTCTCAAATTTGTCAGGAAGCATTTTTGTTTAATTCAAATGCAAAATTCAATAGTTCTAATTAGATTTGTCAACAACACTTCCACTTCCACAGTTGTATAGCAGAAAGACATAGGAGGCAAATATAGACCGTCAAACAATTTCAATAAAGTTTGACACAAGCATTTCAGTTTTTTACATGTGCAAGTATCCATCAACCAGGTGCAGACCATTCCTAAATACCTGCTGCTCACCCCTCCAGCTGGTGCACAACCACTCCCCCGCTGAAATACCCCAACTGAACAAATAAGACAAAAAATAACAAATAAAAACACCCCTGTCCCAACCCACAAGAGACAAACTCCACCACTGCCATCTGTGTCGCCGACATGTGGAACTCAAAAAAGGATTTGAACTCAAAAAAGGTCTGATTAAAGCAAGTCAATGAATGGTGAAAGTGCATCGGTTTGTTTCACCTGATAAGAATGTAGTGTCCTGAACGTTAAAAATCTTTTTTGATTTCTGTGCTGGGAAACCGCATCAGCACTGTAAGAACCATGTTGCATTTTCATTTACTAGAATTTTTAAAAATGTGTTCTGGAGTGTGGTCCAGTGAGGTACATAACTCATTATTCAAATGGAACCTCAAGATAAGGCACAGTTGTGCTATTGGAATCGTCTGGATGTTGATTATTTGACATTTGTGGCAGACACAACATTTGTGCGACCATCACTGCAAATTTCCAGTGAAGAGATGGTTTAGTCTTTTACCTTCTCCCAATTCTCCTTCCATGGAAAGATGTGAAAAAGCATTTCTCTACAGGTTTTGGTACAAACAACTGGGTGTCTTCTATTTGAGGATCCCATGTAACTCTATCAGTAATAAAAATGTGGGTTAAGCATTGCCACCCACACCTCAATTACCATTTTACCCATCCAACGTGAAGCAATGGGCAGCACCCAGAGAGCAGAGTAATGGGATGACACCTTGCATAAGGGTACCTCAGTGGTGCCTAGACTGGGACTTGAACCTGTGAGCCACTGATCACACCAACGTCCTAACCACGAGGCCACCACTGGCCACTACTGGTCACTTTATTCTAAAGACCAGGGCTTCATCTACCTAAAAGCATAGGCTACTTTAAATGAGGGTCAGTTGTCAAGAACCCAGTTTGTTATGCAAAGTTCACACAATATTAATTCTGTTGCCAAACCTTTAAAACGGGCAGTTTGCAGTCATCGATTCAGTTATGATATCTATGTCACATTCAAAGAGTGCTTGAAAATTAAAGGCAATCTGTCCAAAAGTTGGTGAACCTGTTGACCAGGAAATGATCTACAGAAGAACTTCACTGAAATGAGGAATTGCAAGAAGAAGACCATACATCTTAAACTGAAGTTTTCGCATGGAAGATTGGTTAGGTAATATCAGAGACCAATGAACATTTGTGCAGAATTATTGCAGAAATTATTTCCATTTGCAATACTAGCTTCTGAACTTTTCCAACTGAAATTGTTTTTACATCTGTTCATATTTTTGTTGATTGAAAATGTTACTTTTCCTAATAGTTTTGCTCAATTATAATCACCATTATCTGTAAGCAGTGTATTAAAAATAATGTTAATTTTTTAAATATTTTCACAGTGGGGTGTACTTATTTCTCACATGATTCAGGGATGAACTTTGTGTAATTAACACAAGATGGCAGCAGAAGATCTCAACTTACCCTGCAGAGCTGTTGACTATTTATTGGTAGATGCATAAGCAACAATAACCAACAAAATACATATAACAGAAAAAAATTGCGTAACATTGCTCTTAAAGCTAGAAACTAGAAATTAGAATTTTGTCATATCACAATTTTTAGTTTATATTTCTGTATTTCTGTACAGTCTAAACTACAACAAAATCTAAACTCATGTGTTCCCAGAGTTTTGTCTATTTTAATCAAATACCAGAACAAAAAAAAGGGTTCACATTACGTTTTCATTTGAAATTGTACAGAAAATTGCATGTTTTCAAGGTATTTTTAAAGCTAAAAATAGTTCTAAGTAGTTTCTGTATTGTTAGTGAATTTATGAATTAATGAATATCAAACTTTTCATTGGCTTTATTATATGTTCTCATTCAGAAAAAAACATTAAACGCTGTTCTGGGTTATTTTGCTAAAACCTGAGCTCTCTTTCTGAACATTTTCAGTATGAAGTATTTGAACTCTTTCGTGTTCAGAACATAAATGACTGGGTTTAACATGGGTGGAAAGGCAGCTGATAGTGAAGTACTGATTATTCTGGTGTTCACATTGAGGGTGAAAGTTATGGCAGATATGTATGTAGATAACACAGGAATGAAAAACAGTCCAACTACTAGCAAGTGAGAAACACACGTTTTCAGGGCTTTTAGCCTGTCCGCCCATGTTGTAATCTTGATCAAAGCTAAGAAAATGCCTAAATATGATAAAGTTATGGCAATGAAAGGAGCATAGATGAATAGTACAGTGCACAGTTTTGCCATTATTGAATTGATGGTGTTGTCATTACAGGCGAGTGTATAAATTGGTCCATGATCACAAAAATAGCTTTTAACTACATTGGTTTTACAGAAAGAAAGTCGTGTGATCAAACCTACCAGTGTTCCAACCACAATGGTGCTAAATGTCCACACTGCATGAGGGAGTTATTCACTATTGCGTGGTATCTTAAAGGTAAGCAAATAGCAATATAACGATCATACGCCAGTATAGCAAGAGTTAACGATTGCACACCACTGAAGAAAAACACAAAAAACATGTTCGTCAAACAAGCCTCATAGGCTATGTACTGTGAATCAAAGAGAAAAGTCTTCATCATGTTGGGAATCAGTGCATTTGTTTCACCAAAGTCCGCCAAAGCTAAATTTAAGATTCCCATGTATCTGGGAATGTGCAGACTTCGGTCTGTGAATATCATACAAATGACAAAGGAATTTCTGAACACAGCGAAGAAATAGGTGAAAAACAAAAAAATAAAGTAATATTTTACATATGATATATCAGAAAACCCACTGATGTAAAAGTACTGTGGGTGAACAAATGACACATTTTGTAACAAACTGGAATTCAAGGTGCTCATGATGCTGTTCTTCAACCTGAAATGAAATACGTAAAGTAATGATACCACAAAGACAGGCACAGTTAGTAATAGAAACCCTTGCAGTTATTTATGTGCTATTGAATTATAACGTTGTCATGTATTAACACTGTTAAAAACAACTGTTCCATCGCTTATTTATTAATTAATAAATTGATTTGTATAGAAAAGGTAACACAGAACAGACGCCAATAATAACACTTACAGTTAAATGGCTTGGATCTGTGGGGCTCCTGAACTGAAAGCAGCAAATGAGAATCAACCGCTACATGTAAGCCTTAAATATAGACAGATCACGCTCTTGACATTGCATCTTCTCGTTTGGGAATTCCTACAGTGCGGTAGCAACTGTTTTGAGATTCTAACAGTTTCCTTCTTTCGCTTTTTATTCCATTACAGCAGTGTTGCCAATTTTCTCGAAATGAAATTCTATTAATATGACAGTGAAAGGGATTTGTTACAGCTTCCCCAGTAATATGACGTAGTTCTGCAGTGATACAAATTGACACATGAATAAAGTAATATACATAATTAGGACGTTTCCAGTTTTGAAGGATATCAAGCCTAGCCAACCCAAGCTTCACAGCACCTTCCACAAACACCACCAGTTACCACACCATGTTCTTCACTGGTTTTGCCGAAATTGCCACGCAACTCCACCAGTTCGCAGTTGAGGCTCCAGTAGGCCTGAACTTCTGTGAGGCCTTCACCACATTCCCAATGTTGGTCATTCCTCATCACACTCTCTGTGACATCTTCAATGCAGATAAAAAATATTGATGTTGTTAGAGTATCCAAGAGGATTATAGCTCCAACCTTAACATGCAGAAAATACTCTACTTCTGTCAGTGACTGACAGCAGGACTACACTGGCACTTCAAATCCTATTATCTGTTGCATTTGAGAAATTACCTGCTGCCATTTGTCAAATCTTGTTATAATGATCATTCGAGTCCACCCATATTGAAAGTGATTGCCATTTAGAACACACCCCATCACACAAAGTGCATCATAACCATCAACACAACCAGCAGGCAGCTATCAACAGCATCCGGGAGCAGTAGCAAGATGGTACCTTACTCATGGGTACATCGGTGATGCCTTAGCCAGGACTTAATGAATGAATAACAAGTGCAAATTCATGTAATAGCTACTGTTAATAAGTTAAAGGAACAACAATAATAGAACAAATATTATTGTTTGTTTTGAACATTGTTAAAGACAATTATGCTTGTTTATGAAGGATTAATGAATGATGAATAAAAAAACGGTTAACATTGTAATAATTTTTAACTCTCTAGTTACTAGGCTTAATTGATGCCTAATGTTCCATTTTAGATTAAGACTTTCTGTCATATGCCTATTTAAACTAAAATACTGATATTATTATTAAATGTATTATAGTTTAGTTTTTCAATGTTAGATTTCCGGCTACAGTTTGCAATGGGTGAAATAATTTTACCCTTTACATCTTTTTTCACATGAAAAGTTTAACAAAGAAATACTTTTTAATTTGTTTTTGTGTCATATGCAGAGTGGTGGTCAACGCATAGCTAGATAGTGGGTTTTAATGTTTGTGAAACATTGTTGGACTGATATTTGTCTATATAAAAATATAGACAAACAGTACTGTGCAAAATTTCCCCAACAATAGGCCGTCCTATTCTATAAGCTGCAGAAAATGTTTATTTATATTTTAAAATTCTAAAATGTTATTAACTGCAGTGATACTGAATTCATTGATCTGAAGTAAAAGCATCTAATTTGCCCCTGGAGGCCTTTGCAGCTCTATACCAGTAGTGATATTATACTATATTTAAGCATAAACAATTAAATTGATATCATTTGGAACTTACTGATATCAGGCCAAAATGCAAGAACTATGCTGCAGAATTTAAGCTCCACACAATGTCTGCAATATCTGAGAGCAATACCAGTTAACTGTGTTAGCCATCTTGATGGGTTTTCTCTTACTGATAAGAAGTCAACCAGTTGTGCTCTGATTATCATCTGTTGTCATCAGTCGACAGTTTACCTTCCTGTAAAGGGTACAATATTCATAACTTATAAGAATTACTTGTGCATTCCAAAATGAAATGGACTTTAGAAGAATAATGATGATTAGTCATGAGAGATGTTCTCTGCAACATCTAGACGTCGCCAGCGGCCGTTGATGCCCCTGTACCTCTTGAAGCTCCATTGTTCCACTGAAGGAAAAAGCACCCAGACCATTATGGTTCCCCCTCCACTGTGGAACGTAGAAAACATCTTAGGCGGGATCTGCTTGTCATGTCAGTAATGTTGGAAACCATGAGGACCATCAAGGTTACATTTCTCTCATCAGAGAATAAAACTTTCTTCCATCTTTCAATGTCCCATGTTTGATTCTCTCTTGCAAAGTCCAGTTCTGTGGTGTTCAAGGAGACGAGGCCTTTGAAGATGATTTTTGTTTTTGAAGCTCTTCAGTCTCAGATGCCGTCTGATGGTTATGGGGCTGCAGTCGGCTCCAGTAACGGCCTTAATTTGGGTGGAGGATCGTCCAGTGTCTTGACAGACAGCCAATTGGATCCTCCACTTGAATTTTTAGCTCCATAACCTCATTTAAGAAATTTCAAATGACTGTGAGATTGGTAAGAGACGGCAAAGTGAACTTGGAAAAAAAGTTTTAATAATATATTCCACAAGCAAAATCTCAAACAGTCCAGGTCAAAATACCAAACAGACAGAAACATAAAGGAAAATCCAAAACTCGAAATCCCAAAAAACAGTCCAAAATTCAAAAACCAGAAATATCCAACAGTATACTCAACGCTCAGAAACAGGTAAACACACTGTGACTTCGCACGGAAGTTACGTTCTACCTCCCTTATGAAGACCCCTCTAATGAGACCCAACCGATGGCAGCTGGTGTGGGCTTGGCCGTTGAGCCGTGACTATTCCGGCGATCTTGACCTGTACTGCCCTCTAGGGGGAGCCTTAGCTCCCCTGACAATGACTGTGCTACATTGTCTCACCTCTGCAGTTCAACAACCCGACCACCATCAAAAAGGGAAAGTTTTCTTGTCTTTGCCGTCAGAACATCATGACAGTGTGAACCTGACAGGAAATGGCAATGAATCCACATTTCTGCACAGATTTGGCCTTTTAAAGGCAGTTGGTTCCAAGATTTTGATCAGCTGTCAAACAGCCTGTTTCAGTTTAAGTTTGTTGTCAATAAATTTAATGTTCAAAAAATGTTTTGTCTCACTCCCATTTCTTCTTGTATCATGTCGAAGCCATGTTAATATCCAACTTTGTAACATGTGATTTTTGCCATTTGTCAAGTGGTCTTATACTTTTGATCGGGATTGTATTTGAGGATATTTTGGAGCAATATCCAAGATCAGTGTATCCACATATACATGCTGCATGCAAGCTCTTTACAATTGCATCACCTTATAATGGCTTAGCCATAAGAAAACGCTCCCATCAGAGATTGATTCGCTGTTTAGAAGATGTTGTTCTGCATCTCTGCTGGTGGTGCCAAATCACCAAGGAGAGAGTTGCTTCTAAATCAAACCATGTTACGACAGAGACCATGCGAAAAAAACAATGGTGTTTTGATGAATTGCCCATCAGCACCTTTTACCCCCTCCTCCTCCTCCTCCTCCTCCTCCCACCTCCACCCCCAAACACACATACACTTTCTCAAGAATTTATACAGAGCACATTTCCTCCAGCATTAAGTCTGTATCTACTCTAGTATGAGCTCTTACTATAAAAGCAGAATATGGTTTGTGTTATTCCTGGTCATAGGAAAAGCGTAAACTCAGACAGGTCACTTATTACTGAACTCTAATGATTCTAATAACATTTCCTTTTCTGATTTCAGGGATTACTTCTGGGGCTGAAAAGCAGCAAATACCAAGAAACACAGTGACATCAGATATAAACAAGAGTTATCAACACTTTAATCCTGTGTGTGAACTGGGATTCAAATGCCTTTTAATATTAATGGACGATTAGTGTTATGGTTAGTGTTAGGGTTAGTGTAATTGTTAGGGTTAAGGTTAGTTTTAGGGTTAGGGTTAGTGTAAGTGTTAGGGTTAGGGTTAGTTTTAGGGTTAGGGTTAGTGTAAGTGTTAGGGTTAGGGTTAGTGTTAAAGGTAGTTTTAGGGTTAGTGTTAGGGTTAGGGTTAGTGTTAGTGTTAAAGGTAGTTTTAGGGTTAGTTTTAGGGTTAGGGTTAGTGTTAGGGTTACAGTTAGTTTTAGGGTTAGGGTTAGTGTTAGTGTAAAGGTAGTGTTAGGGTTAGTTTTAGGGTTAGGGTTAGTGTTAGGGTTACAGTTAGTTTTAGGGTTAGGGTTAGTGTTAGTGTTAAAGGTAGTGTTAGGGTTAGTTTTAGGGTTAGGGTTAGTGTTAGGGTTACGGTTAGTTTTAGGGTTAGAGTTAATGTTAGGGTTACATTTCACATTTCAGTACTAACTGCAGAAAGTGTTTGTGCTGAGTCTTTAGAGCCTGAATCTCAAACTCCAGTCTGATCTCCCTCACCAAACACACCTGGTTCAGCTCGCCTGTTCATTGCCAGGTGTAGTGAGTGTTTGAGCAGGGAAACTACCAAACTGTGCTGAGACCCATACTTTAGAAGATGCCCGAGTAGTGAAATTGTTCAGAAGCTGGAACCCCCAGGACAACAGTGTTTCTAAATTTCCCCCAGTCGCAGTCAGGATTACAATCAGTGGTGCTTTTAAATCTGTTCACATTTCGATATACATATTGCTCAAAAAACAATAAACAAAATCAATCAATCAATATATGAATGGGGATTCTGAGCTCATTTGCATGAGTTTTATTTCAGACAATATTCAACTATAGAATAATTAAGTAACACTGGTATTAACACTCATTGTACACATTTATTTTTGTTTACTTGTTTGTTTACAGGTTTATTTCTGTCTATACTGGTTATATAGAAGTTGTTTATGAGGTGAATTTGCTTGACTGTATATTAAAAATAAAAGTAAAACTTGTCAGGTCTTACATAACAGTATAAAGAACTGATAATTATCTGTAAATTTCATAACAAGTGTATTTAAGATTAAAATTAAGATTTTTCTATATTTAGTGCAATTATATTGCTGTCAACAGAAAAAACAGCTAAATATGAAGCAATCTTCCCAAAGTCTATAGATACAAAGATTTTATTTATTCAGCTGGTTCAACTTTTGGAAGCATTCTCATGATTTTATTCCGGATCTCTTTGGTCCTCAGACAGTATATGAAAGGATTGACTAAAGATGGGCCAAGAATCATCCCAAGTCTAAGTCCATGTCGTTCCTCTAGCGTTAAAACAACACCCACTCTTGTGAGAACAGTTATAACAAACGAGGGCCCATAATAGCAGATTACAACAATCAGGTGACTAAAGCAAGTATTAAACACTTTTTTCTTGCTCGCTTTAGAGGACATTTTGATAACAACACTAACTATCTTAATATAAGACCCAAAGATGAACCCAAATGTCCCAAACAGAAGGACAGTGGATATAATTGACATCATATCAAAATATGGAATTGGATCTACACAAGTTGCTCTAACAACTGATCCATAGTCACAAAACATAAATTTCAGAGTTGTGTAGCAAAACGGCAGAGGAAGAACAGTTCCAGGTACTACAGCCATCGTAGCAGTGCCCAGAACCCACAGTAAGAAAGTCAGCAGAAGAGAACGGAAGTTGGTCAGAAGTGAACTGTACCGCAGTGGGTTGACAATGGCAAGTAAACGGTCAAA
>JBBIGC010137849.1:0-39183 GCA_037576955.1 Lepidarchus adonis
GATTTAGCAATCCTGTGAATCACTAAACTAATATTTTGTTGTATGACCACAGTTTTTTATAACTGCTTCACATCTGTATGGCATGGAGTCAACCAACCTATGGCACCTTTCAGCTGTTATTCCAGGGATTGGGCTGACCACTCCAGAACATTAATTTTGTTGGTTTGGAACCAAGCCTTTGCACGTTTACTAGTGTGTTTGGGGTCATTGTCTTGTTGAAACACCCATTTCAAGGGCACGTCCTCTTCAGCATAAGGCAACATGGCCTCTTCAAGTATTTTTGACATATGCAAACTGATCCATGATCCCTGGTATGCAATAAATAGGCCAAACACCATAGTAGGAGAAACATGCCCATATCATGACGCTTACACCACCATGCTTCACTGTCTTCACTGTGTACTGTGGCTTGAATTCAGAGTTTGGTCATCTCACAAACTGTCTGTGGCCCTTGGACCCAAAAAGAACAATCTTACTTTCATCTTTAGGCCAGTTGATGTGTTCTTTGGCAAATTGCAACCTCTTCTGCACATCCTTTTTTTTAACAGAGGGACTTTACAGGGGATTCTTGAAAATAGATTAGCTTCACACAGACGTCTTCTAACTGTCACAGTACTTGCAGGTAACTCCAGACTGTCTTTGATCATCCTGGAGCTGATCAGTGGCTGAGCCTTTGCCATTCTGATTATTCTTCGATCCATTTTGATGGTTGTCTTCCGTTTTTGTCCTCGTCTCTCTGGTTTTTCTCTCAGTTTTAAGGCATTGGAGATCATTTTAGCTGAACAGCCTATAATTTTTTGCAGCTCTTTATAGGTTTTCCCCTCTCCAATCAACTTTTTAATCAAAGTACACCTTTCTTCAGAACAATGAACAACCCATTTTCCTCAGGCTTTCAAATGCATGTTCAACAAGTGCTGGCTTCATCCTTAAATAGGGGCACCTGTTTCACATGTGTTTTTTTACAAAATCGATGACCTCACTGATTGAATGCCACACTTCAATTTTTTTGAACACACCCCTTTCAAATAATTACCCAATTGCACAGTCTTAAGAGCGTGCATGTCATGAATGCTGGGTCTTGTTTGTTGTCTGAGAATCTACTGCACCTACTGGTAACTTGTTTGCCATGTAGCAATAAAAAATATACTAAATTATACTGTTTAGTCACATTGCACTGCTATTATTTTGAACAATACTGTAAATGTGCACAGTTTACTGTCTTTGCAATGATTGCTAAGATAGAAGTAGAACCTCATTTTAACGGAAAGCTGTGGAAAAAATAAGTCAGTTTTTAGCTTTAAAAAATGCTCACAGTGTAGGTAGTAAAAGGCTTTGAAAAGAAAGGGACCTTAGTAATTTGAGACCTTGGGAATACAGTGCTTTGTAAATGGAGGATCCTGGGAATATATAATGCCTAGGAAACCTGGGGTTTATCGGAATATAGGACTCAGGAACAAAGTTCTACTCTCATACAGAACAAATCTCTCCTATTTACGCTACACCCCATATTCCTTTTCCACGCCAAGTGTATTTGCCTATAGCTATACACATTAGTAAGATTTGGGTCTGAAGGATATAGCCTTGTGATTTCACGTCTTGGGTCACTGTGCTTGAAATGACTGGGTGCTCTCCAGTCATATGAGGTGACCTTAGGTTTGATGTATGTCCTGCTCTCATTCACATTTGCAATAGAAGGCTGAGAAGCTGCTGACTCAGGCCCTACAAGGAGTGAAAACTCCCTCTGTGCATCCATCATTAGATTTACAGGCTCTACATTTCTCAAGAGCACCCAGTCTATTGGATTTATGACACCCAAACATATTCAAGTCCCTTTATTAAAAGCGTTGCCTGCTGCTGCAGTTTGTGTGTGGGAGGGACTGTGTTATATCTCCTTTTTTTCAAAGCGTTATAGGATTATTCAGCATCAGTGCTTTGTTTGGTAGTATATAAATCTGCAAAACCTGTGTTCTTTACCCTGCTGTGGTTTGCATAATATATGCATGCTATCTAGAAGCAAGCAAGAATTATATCTTTTTTTTTATACTGTACTCTCCAGGCTACAGCTTCAGGAATTAGTCTTATTAACAGCCACCATCAGTTTGAAGCATGACACTTCATGCATGACCATCATGTTAATGTTTTAATGGGAATTATTTGAATACACTGCAAGATTTGAATATGTGAAATAGGGGATTTGTGCATGTGAATTTAGCATATTTTGCACTCAAGCGTACAGGGGGTCCTCTACTAACGACATACTTGTCTTGTGCTTATGACGCTACCCCAAATCCTGTTTTTAATTTATTTTTAATGGTGTGAAATGTGAAAGTGAAAGTACCTTTAATAAAATGCTCAGAAAAATGCAATACAGAGCCTCAGGTGGGTGAATGTCTCCCTCTGGTGGACTGACAGGGGAATGGTTCCAGGGCATTACAAATGTAGAAGCTTATCTAAGGAGTTTCAACTTACAGCAAAATTCGACTTACGACACACAATGAGGAACTGAATTGCTGTAAGTGGAGAACCCCTGTATAAGCATATTTGCAATAATATTCATATTTCTGGCAGTGTGGTGGTTAGCACTATTGCCTCACACTAAAGTCCTTGGTTCGATCCTCAGGTCGGCCTTTCTGTGTGGAGTTTGCTCTCCCCATGTCCATGTGGGTTTCTTCCCACCAAAGGCTTCCAGATAAGGTGGATTGGTTACAGTAGATTGCCTGTGAGTGTGTGAATAGTTGTCTGTCTCTGTGTTGCCCTGTTATGGGTTGGCCTCCTGTCCAGGGTGTACCCTGCCTTGGCCCATAGTCTGCTGGGTTCGGCTCTAGCTTCTCCCGTGACCCAAAATGAATTAAGCAATGTAGATAATGGATGGATGGACTCTTTCTTTGCAGAAAGAAGTAAAAAATATGTATTATATAGTTATATTTGTACCGGGACTGGTTATTCTTAACATTCAATACTTGTGTTGGAGATTTTTGTGGTTACACCAGGTTATTTCATGCGACCAGTATCTGGAATGTGTCCTGATTTTAAGATTTTAACCACATGCATTTGCACTTGGTACTCAAAAGCATCTCCAGCAAGTGAAACTGAAATTTCATTACTAAGTGGTGTATAATATGCAAATGAGCTCACACAGCGTAAGCAATTGCTTGTGTTTCTCTCAATTTTCCTGTTCTTTTCAAATCAAATTACAATTTTGCACATTGTTGCTAAAATCCTTACCCTGGCAGTCAGTGTTTAACCATTAGGCTATGGCTGCCCTACACCTCCAGAAGTGGTTTGAGTGATCAGACATGATTGTGTTACAGATGCAGCTAGGATTCATGTACACCTGCCGGTTGTCTACAGGTATGTATATGTAAAAGCCGTATCCACATATAATCTGGATAATCAAGACACAACCAGGTGTAGCATCTAAATTACTCAGTAATTAAGCTTTTTCTTTTGCGCTGCTAATTTCTCCTTCAGTTCAAGCTGTTTTTTATAATCACTGGTGTCTTTATTCATGGCAGTAGCAATACTTTCACTGAAGGATGAGGTTTAGGATGCTCTAGACACATGACATTTTGATGCTCTAGGCAAAATATAATTTTGCCGCTCACAGCTTCAGTCCTGCAAGATTTGTGATCAATGCTTCAGTACATAAATAACATTCCAAACAAGACTCTGCAGAATTGTTCCAATGACCTGGTTGAAATTCTGTGCTTTCTGCCAATGCTATGGTGGAGCTGGTAGATAGAAATCGCCAGCAAATTTCACTGTTTATCTGAGTTTATTTTAGACAAGGAGCATAACATGATTTTTGGGGGCCAGTCATGTAACTAACCCTATAAATAAACACACATTGTCCTTGTAGATGAAGAATACTCATAGTTTTTATTAAGATATAATGAATGCATTTAAAGGTTAACATTTATTATTTGACTAAAAAGATTTGTCTGTTCATAAGTCTGCCAGTTTGACTACATCTGTTTTTCAACCTACAGTACAGTACGCTGATCAGCCGTAACATTACCTCCACCTGTTTAATATTGAGTAGGTCCCCATCATGCTGCTGAAACGATTCTGACTGTGTGTACTGTGTATGCTGTGTGTTCTAACAGAATCAGCAGGGACCAATTCAAGAACTGAAAGTTCTAATATAATAAGTCATACATAATAAGTAATTTCATTCTACAAATGCTTGGATATCAGGCACCTAATTCATGTATTTTTAATGCAAAGCTGTGCCATGAGTGCTGCCTGCATTTTTTTAATCACCTTCAGTTAGTCAGACTTTCTTTAGTGGTTGCTTCATCGCTATACTACAAGGAGATTTTCGGTGCTTTCTTCCAGTTCAGACTTGATGATGTAATGTTTTCCAATACTGTCCTGCACATTTCCACACTGAATGCACTATAGGCTTCTTCCATATATAGTGAATGTGTGTTTCCATATATGACCTGTATGAGCTTCAGGAATGAACAATATGTTTTAAAACTTTAATAATGTTTACACACAGAATGAAATGTATTTTTAAAGTAACATTTTCCTTCACATGAGCTCAGTGTACTTCAAACAATTTTCAGTATTCATCACATTCCTTTTTATCATTCAATCTTGATGTGCTGCTTCATGATGGATGGATGACTCATGAGTGCCCATCCATAATGGATAAAGAAGGGGTTTGTGTCGATCTGCCTCACTCTGAATCCACTGAGACCTCTAATACACACACCGCACTGTTTTCTCACAAACTATAAATATTCATTTATGAGGTGAAAATGTAGACGTGGGGGTGGGGAGGTGGGGCTGCAAAAGAGTAAATTGCTGTTGCTGTGTATGTGTGTGTGTGTGTGTGTGTGTGTGTGTGTGTGTGTGTGTGTGTGTGTGTTGGGGGTTAGTGGTGGAGGTGGCTCTTTCAACTTAATCTGCAGACCCTCAGCTGTGTGGTTCTGTACTGTATGGTGAGCATGATGCCCAGGGCACAAATTTCATCTCTGCCTGTGTGAGTGTGATAATCACTCATATTAGCCCAACACCAGCCACCCACCGTCTTTATCTTCATACTCAATAGTTATTTTCCATTGACTTTCAATGCAAATCACAAGCAATAAAATAAAATGGCTAAAATTGCAGCTTGTTTCAATCAAGTTGACATAAAAATGAATCGAAATGTTTCCATCTAATGTTCTGTATATTGTATAATGTACTGTACACAACTTGTGTATTCTTGACTTCCCTGACTTACCTATCCTACTGATATGTGAAGTTTGTTTGTTTTATTTATTCATAATTTTTTTTTCTCACATGACAAACTGCCTTCCAGGAGAGGAAGTGGTATCCCTGTTATATAAAGTCATGTAAAAAGTTAGGACACCCCATTAAATGTCTTTGTTAGGAAATGTTCACATAATCTAATATTGTTTTTATTTAAGTCTAAAACAGAAAGTTATTTAATTGCAGATAAACAGTAAATATCATCCTTGATTTTCTAATTAAACAAATGATATCAACAAACATGTGTATTCTAAGTGAGGAAAAATTTAGGACACCCTACTGCCTAATAGCTAGAGTTACCCTCTTTTGAAATTACAACAGTGAGATGTTTCTTGTAGCATCTTCCAGTCTCTGCCATTCATCTGAAGAAAGTTTGCCCCACTGCTCAATGCAAAATTCTTTAAGCTGTGAGATGTTTGAGGGTTTGTTTGCATGTGGAGCCTGTTTTAAGTCACCACACAGCATTTCAATAGGATTAAGATCTGAGGTTTGTAGGATTCTCCATTTCTTAGCTTTCAGTCTTTGGTGGATTTACTATGTTTTGGGTCATTCTCGTGTTACAGAGTCCATTTCTGCTTTAGTTTGCTTCAGTTCTGCTGCAGCAAAGCATCTCCAAACCATGACACTTCCACCTCCATGCTTCACAGTTTATTTTGCCTGAAATGGTCTATTTGTTTTACACTCGACATGTCCTCTGTTCTGTTGTCCAAATAATTCCATTTTAGACTCAGCTGTCCAAAGAACATTATTCCAGTTTCAGAAGTCCTGTTCTCTCTGGCAAACTTCAGTCTGACCTTGTTGTTTCTCTTAGAGAGCAAAAGTTTCCTCCTTGCACACCTCCCATGCAAGTTGTGCATCTCTCTGTGATTGCATAAGAATGCACTTTAACATCCACAGTAGCAAGACCCTGCTGTAGGTCCCATGATGGCATTTTAGGGATTCCTGAGACTTCTTTTAGCACTTTGCGGTCTGCTCTTAGGTTGAACTTGTTTGGACAGCCAGACGTGTGCATGTTGGCAGTTGTTTTGGAAGTACCCACTTGTAGACAATTTTCCGGACAGTGGAATGGCTGATTGCAAACTCTTTTGAGATCTTTTTAAATCCCTTACCAGACTTATAAGCTGCTACAATCTTTTTTCTGAAGGCCTCAGACAGCTTTTTTGATCTCACCATGGTGTTCAAGCTCACCTCAACAGTCAGGAGCATCACAAACTAAATCTCTGAGGTTTAAATATGTGTCCTAATTTATTCTTAAACAGAAATACATTTTTTGGGTAGTAATATATTTTGCAGAAGATTTTGAAAAGTCTTTTCTTCAGTTTTAATTACTTAGTTGTATTACTTGAATCTCTTCGTATTATTATTATATTGTATTCATTCATAGTAGAAAAAGAAAAGCACTGTGACCGAATAGAATCATTTAATGCATTGCAGAGTCAGGGACTGGGACATGATTTGGAAAGCCAGAAACCCAGCCAAAACTCACAGAGCCCATTAAGCCTTGTAAAGTGTGGAATATTACAGGTCTATGACCGGCGGATTAAATCTTCACGATAGACTTGCATACTGTATCATTACTAATCTCTTTTGCTCGTCCATGAAAATTGATTCAAACGTAAAGCCTTGGCCAACGAGTCATAAATTGGAATGATTAATTTTCCCTAAGAGACAGCAAAAGTACAAGATTGCTAAAATGTTGGGATAAAAAAGAACAGTTAATGTAAGTGGGTTAACAAAACTGCCTTATGAGCCTGAAAGATTGATGCATTATACTGCCACTAAGGCGCTTGGTGAGAACTCCATTAAACTTTAATTTCTAAAGCTTATCCCAGCATGTAAATCTTCAGCATTCTACAGATCCATGGTCTGGCTGGAACTGGAACAGCTCTGTCCACAATGTAGGGCCCTCTGAGGACCCACGGGCTTCAAATAGCATTTTGATTTTGTATAATTTAAATGTAACAATTTGTTGCATGTTCTAAAATGTGTTCATTGAACACAATGAGCCCACTTCACATTCAGTGTCTCTAATAACTGCACATTTCCAATGCATACAAAACAGCATACACACTAGATTTACATGAGTAAAAAGTTTGTATGTATTTACTTACACTGCATTATATTGTCAGGTTTTGGTTTTGGAAGAAAGCACAATGACACAAGACCCAAATGATGCCAACATTGTTTAATAAACAAAAAGGGCACTCTGGCCACAGACATAGAAAAATGAATGAATAAACAACAAAAAGGAAAACACATGAAGAGAACATAAATGGATAATTATAGGGAAACCGAAGATCTGACAATCTGCACAAGAAACATGTTTTCAACTCTAATCCCAATTTTACACAATATGTCCTTACACCAGTAAGTGATTTAAGAACAATGCTGTTTCGACTATTTGGCTTACTTTATTTGGTATTTTGGTATTTGAGTGCATCTGTATTTACTGACCAGGAGGAATGTGTTGGACTTGTATGTAGCTCTCATATCAGTGTTGTCCTGTGCAAATAACATGTAGCTTGGAAGTTGCTTTGGACAAAAGTGTCAGCCAAATGAATGAATGTAAATGTAAATTGTTCGCATGACAAATTAATACAGTGATCAATTTATGAAGATTTGTGGTTACGTCAATGCCCCCACCCCACTTCCCACTTTTAATGTTATTTTTATTTTATTTTTTTAAATTGTGTAAAAGCAAGTGACATAATAAAATGCTCAGAAAAAGTATGAAACAGAGTCTCAGGTGGATCGGCAGAGGAATAGCCTTAGGGCGTTACATACGTAGATGCTTATTTAAGTGGAATTGGACTTACGTCGGACTCAGAGGAGCAGAACCCCGACATAAGTCAAGGACCCCTGTACTCACTTTCTTGAAACCTTTACTCACTGACCAAATTCTTAAGCAAACGATTAGGCAATTTTCACCTGATTCACACAAATGTGTACAAAACACAATTGAGTAAAACATGACATTTTTTTAGGGCAGAACAAACTGCTCACTGTTCTTTCAAAATGTAAAAAAAAGATGTGTTCCAGTCTTCACTATCCTACTATTGCTGTACAGGCCTGAATATGACTTTACAGCAGTGATGTGTTTCTCTTCCATTTTGTTCTAAAACAATATGACTGACTGAAGCCCTTCCCAAACTGCCTCATATAGTTGGCTGATGCATGATACCTGCCAACAGTTCCTATAATATAAAAAAAACAAACTCACCTTTTTTCAAAGAATTAAATGTTCCAAAAAGTTGGGACGCTGTGTAAAATGTAAGCATAAACAGAATGTAATGATTTACAAATACACATATTTTATTTACAACAGAACAACTGAGAAAACATCAAATTTTTGTGAATGGTACAATTTTGAATTTGATGGCAGCAACACGTCCTAAAAAATTAATACTAAGTAGCATCCCCTTTTCTTTTAATGGCAGTTTAGTAGGTAGATTTTTCACAAGAATCATTGCAGAAATTGTCCACAATATATCCACACTGTTTTCTTTCTGTGTGTATACACTCTTTCTACTGAACATTTTTGTTTCATGTTCATCATTCTCACAAAATGCTTTTGGAACTGTAAAAAAATGTAACCAAACTGATGCTTCATAATGTTGACATGCATTTTAGGGAAGTAGACTAAACCAGAGAAGAACCTCAGTTTAGTAATAGAACCTGAAGCAGCAGTTCCGTTAAGTTTAGCACTTGCAGATGCAAGACTTCCAAAATAACACTCAATCTGTTAGCAGTGTAATTTTGTCTGAGACTAGACCTCATTTGCAGATGAAAGCCTAATCATACAGCCATTCAGCATTTAAAACTTTTAATACAATTAGTCAGATGATTGACTTTGAAAGAGGCTCAGTCCTATTCAACAAAAAACAATTCATGCAGTTCAATCCCTGATCACTGCTTCAAATGTTGCACGGTTGTAATTGGTATAAACATGGTCTCATATTCAATTAACACTCGTTTAAGGGCGATGGCTTGGTGGCTTTGGCTTTGTTGTTTTTCAGCTCTCAAATGTTTAATCAATTTCAAACAAAAGAATTAAAGGTTCACACTGGGATTTGGAGTATTCAGTGAGGTGCACCTAAAGAGGAAAATACCACTACCATTTTCATGTTTCCACATTTTTAATGCATTCCAAATGAGTTCTGTGTTTGAAGCATATTTATTAGTACATAAATGACGTTTAATCCCACTTAAATGAGAAAATAAAAATAATACTTCTATATAACAAATATAAGATAATTGAACATACTATGATCTGAAGCTATGAATGAGCGCTTTCACGCTATTATCAATATCAGCTCATTTCAATTATCTTTTTTATTATTTTACTGACTATTCAGTATCTCTGTCATTTCAGTAGATCTTCCAGTGATCAACAAAAGGGTTGATTACCATTCGATCAATTTATGACCACAGAGAGTGGCTACTCAGTAATCTTCAAAAACCATCTCCAACTGTGGTTGGCCTACTTTAAGGCTGCTTGTAGGTTCCTCGGTTTTGCCATGTGTCTGGGTCTCTGACTAAGCTGGTAATGGTTCTGCTTTCAGATTTATTTTTGAGGTGGCATGGGCCACTTCATTGTGTGCACAGAGTGCTTTTCCACTGCCACCTTTACTGAAACTATGCGCAGAACCTTCTGTAACCTGGTGAGTGCCAGAGAGTGTGTTTTTAGCCTTCAGCACAACAGTTGCAGTGTGGCTGATTGTCATGTAGCATTGGACCCTGAACTCAGAAGCACTCATGGCCACTTACTCCACAGGGTCTAAGAGTGGAGATCAAGGATGAGCTTGTAACCTGTGACCCAGGGAAATCTCTTGAGGCCTTGTACAAGCCACTTTTGAAGCTTCATAGCTGCCGTTGTGAATGGAATTGGAAACATAGAGCTTGTGCACATAGGGAGCTCATCAAATTAAATTAAAAGTCATTGATATGGTGGCCGCAGGACACTCTAAGTTGTCCAAGCAGGCTTAGTATTAATCTTCTTCTTGACACTGGTCATCCTCATGATTGAGACCTCTCTCTCTTCTGTTTCTGAGTGGGAAGTTTGGGAAACATACATCAAGGAAGCATTTACAACATGGTGGGGGGTCAAAGATTGATTAGATTTTTTGATTGATTGGCCTATCATGAGCTTAGTCTTTGAGTCACTGAAGGAAACTCCCATTTTAACCAGAATGGACCCCTGTGTTGCTTAGAATTTGACCAGTGTAAAGCAAGAGGATGAACTGCTTTCCTTACATTTTCTTGGTACTGAGTACCTCATTGTGCCTTACAGGCTCATTACTACATGTGCAGTCTTCCAGCGGTTCAGTAGAAGGGTTTTGAAGGAAACCCATTAACCATTATTTAACCACTTAAATAAATGAAGACCTCATCTTGGTAAAAACTTGGGAAGAACTTCTCTTGGGTTGCCAGTAGTACATGAAACTTTAAAGAGCCTGTTTCACAAGCCATTTGTAGCTTTTATGTGGTTTATCTGGATTTTTCCACCACTTTGTGTGAATGTTTGTGACAGCCCCACTAATGGAACTAGGGTTAAAATCCATGATGAAGTACCAGGGTAAATTCTCATGAACATCTGAGGCTGAGTATGTACTCCAAGAGCTGAAACAATGCCTCACTATAACCCCAGAACTGCGTCTACCACATCCAGACATACCTCCATAGCTGAAGTGGACACTTCTGATTTTGGAGTCTTGTTCCAGCATAATTGTAATGTTGAACTGAGAGCTGTTCATGGTCAGGCTCGTTCTTGGGGGATAGTGCCAGTAAATAGAGTGGGCTGAGCATCCATTTGTAGTCTGAACAGATTACAAAATTCAGTGTTCATTCAAAATGCTAAGTGTTGAACCCTTTACAGACCAGAATGGCTCTGTTCTTTAGCTGGTTTAGCTTTGTGCTTTTGTGCAGCCTGGGACTACAAAAAATAAACCTGATGTTTTCACTATACAGTGGTGAAGCTCCTGTCCAGACTCATGCATTGTGGCCCCTGTGGATTTGGTACTGTGGGACAAGGGTATAGGCACAATTTTCTCTCTCTGTATCTGTATCCAGATTTTAGATGGGAAGTTGATGAAAATAATTAATGGGAGGGTCTGAATAACCTATATTTGGGATTTCACAAGCAGGAATGCCCTTCAGTGGAAATCTGACCTTGGGGTTAAACTGTCTCTACCTTAGCTTGAGTGCATGGTACATGGCTGACAGGTGGCAATAGAATAACAATCCTAGTATCAATAGAACCCTGGAATGGTGGCCCACTACCTGTGTGTCCATTCTTTGGGAGCAGTTTGCCTGGTGTGTGCCCAGAACAATAACCCATACATATTGCTTGATTTTATCATGGGTGGTCTTTGTAAAGCTGAGAGTATTTGACTACTTTTCTAATGCCTGTTGGCTGCTGAAGGAACATTGGAAACTGTTCCTAGTGGAAAGAGTCTTATGATGACCTTGACCTACCACCAGAGAGAGCCAGAGAGCAACCACTTAGTAATTAGTGACAGAAAGCTCCTTGTGTGACTGACATACTAAGGGCTTCTTGTAGGATAATCAAACACACTTCAAGGTGGATGCTCATCTTCAGTTCACCTTGCTGTGGGTTGGCTGCTCTGACTTATTATACAGTAGCAAAGCTATTGTTTTGAGTTTGGTCTACTCTGCCTCCAGTCTGTTCTTATTTTGTTTGTCCTTCTTTTTTTCAGGCCTTTGGCTAGCCCTAGTCCTACCGCTTTGCTTAGTGATGGTAAGGTATCACACTGAGCTTCAGACTGGGCATCTGTCATAACATAGTAGATGTGGGGAAGTCATTTGTTTTCACATCCTGTTCCTTTCTTTTATTTTCTCCAGGCCTAGCCTAGCACTTGGGTTTATGGTACATTGGTTAGCCCTCTAGGTTTGAGTTTGACATGAGGGGCTCAGATGTACAGCTGTTCAGATGTACCTCTAGATCAGCCTCCATTACAATAAGTAAGGCAACTGTAGGACAAAGATAGTCGTCTGATAAGTGAAGATATTAAATACATAGTGTTATCATGAACAGTTTTACATTATGGCTGCAATTTAGTCATTGTGTTTTTTAATTAATTAATGTATGTATGTATGTATTTGAGAAGCTGGTCACTGCACTGTCATGGTTTAATTTACACGTCCTGTTCCATTGATGCTCAGGTGGGTGATGCTGAAGAATTACAGTAGTGGTGGTAAGAGTTCTCCAGAGGAGGAAGAAAACACACAGGACTCTCCATCTTAAGGAAAGTGTACTAAATACACTCTGTGTAAGAGTGAGGTTTTGTTTAACCGGCTAATCTAGTAATACACACAGTTACACTGAAATATTAATCGAAAGATCATGATCAAAAAGTTTCAACACATTCCTGCGCATATGACACCAATATACAGTAATATAAAATATATCTCTGAAAACATATTGCAAACACATGTTAGGAGCCATACCATAGGAGAAGCTGCCATTTAACAGCAGACGTATTGATTATATTGTCCAGGGTGCTGATACACCATTAAGGCCTTTCTTGCAGTTCAAGGGGAAACATTGATTTCTTGTGAGTGTGTTGCTCAAATCATATGAAGTTAATCCTACCCATTCATCACTGCAAAGGAGCTCTCCGGGGTCGGTAGCTTTAAATAAACTCCTTTAAATAAAATCCTTTACTCCTTTTGCAGCCAGTAAAGCCAGTTTGACATCACCCAGTGCCACTGACAATGTTAAACATCATACATACTGTATATGGGGAATTTATTTGGAAAATTTCAAGATTGAGTCAGATTCTGCAAGAAATTATAACACGATTAACTTTGTGGGATTTTGTTTATTGTTTTTATTTTATAGTTTTTAATTAGCAAGAGATGAAGTCACCTGCACAGAAAGCAGGACAGCCATCCTTTACAGTATCTATAACTACTTTAAAGACTTCAGTACAATTCACAACATTCATTTACTTATTTTTAATTACAGGTTTCACAGCTGAGGGAGGAAGGTCAAACGTTATAAGCTAGTTCTCATCCAGCTGATAGCACAGAGTAGTGCGCTGTATTTAAAAGTAGTCCTGACTTTTTAAATAGTTAACGTGCATGTTAGAATAAACTCATTTATTTTATAGAGTACCATTTTAAATGGTGTCTCTAAACACACAGTGACACATGTCTCATCAGGTTAAATGAGATTTCTACTTTCTTGTTTAGTCTCACAACTATAATGAAAACAGTGAAACACATTTGTGGGAGAAGTCAATGGAGAAGTCAATTCCTGTACCACAAACACTGATTGAAACATTTAACAGCATATGTTGTTCAGTATGACTATTTACTTTAACTGTTAATAATGACTCGCAATCTCTCATGCTTCATTAAGATTTAATTTAGGATAAAAAAGAAATCCAAAAATACAGTGGACAAGAAGTTAGATTCACTACTTTTAAATAGTAGTAACAATAAATGTATTCCTGGACTGGAACAGGTGTTTTGTGTGTTGTAAATTTGCTTTTGACTGGTGGATTTATTTCTGGACTGATAAAAGTGTTCCATTTGTTGTATTTTTGGGAAATGAGATTTTGTACTGGTAAAAGTGCTGTGTGTTGTAAGTGTTTATTGACTGGTAAATTTGTTTTTGGACTGGAAAAACTGTTTTGTGCTTTGTAAATGTGTTCTCTTACTGGTAAAATAGTTTGTGTGCTTTGTAAATTTGTTTTCACTTAGTAATGTGAAAAATTGCATTACATCCAGGGAAGTGTGGTAATGCAAGCTTCTCTGGAGCTGTCCAAGGTTCTGATTCTTTGGATTCTCTGGTTAATCACAGCTTGTGCTGTGTATTGTGTAAAAGTTAAGTCCATCTGAAAAAAATGATATGTAAAGTCATTTATCTGGGTAGAGGGCATTAGATTAGTAAATAAATATGGCAATTTGAGTGTGCAGCTCTCTTTGAAGAACACCACCAAATCCTCCATTTAATAAAGTGAACCAAGCCTGTGTAAGGAGCATGTATGAATAAGTTAAATAATAATAAAAAAAATCATTAACACACAAACAAGCCTATTTTTCTTAAAACCCACATATTCTCACAAAGATTCTGACATTCAGGAATGATTTCATATCTGGCATTTGTTTGTGGGTAAAACCAGAATGTACATATACATAGTCAAGGACACACTAATGCATATTTAAGATTAAGACAAAGTAACTGGTTTAAGAATTATTTTTTAAAATATTTTACTGTATTTATTAATTTGTATTTTTTGTCCATGTAAAAGTGAACTATAAGGATAAAATAGTTTAATATTTAATGACTGCCTAAGGCTTTTGCACAGTACTTTTTGCATATGTAATTGTGAATGACATTCACTATGCTTCTATATTTTCTCAGCTTAAGTCCTTAACTGTGAATGTTTCTGACCCTGTCATGTAGTGTGCTCACCCATCTGTTGGATTTAGGAAGATAAACCTGCATCTTTGAACTATATCTCCAACCATATCTGTTGACCTGTTGTGGAACTGCTGTGACCTCCCAGGCAGAAACATCTCGTTGGCCTGCGGTGTATTCAATAACTCTTAAGCTTCTGCTGCCATCAATTATTCAATATCACCCTTTGCATCTGTTCATGCCATGTTTGTTTGTTAAATGTCACATTTACTCAATTTATTTACTTCATCATAGACTTTTTTCCATGTTTGTTTTTTTTTACTGATGCTGATGCCAAACAACCATGCTTAATGGGAGTGCATGAATTAAGGGTGCAGAATGGTTTCCCGCCGATTTATCCTTCAACAAAGCTGCTAAGGATGATGAGGAATCAGAGCAGTGCACTGCAGTAAATTAAAACTGTTCACAGAAACTTTGCCTTTGCCTCCAGTAATTGAGTGGCGCCTTCATTTTTTACAGCTCATCAAGTACAGAGATATTCAGAGAGTCTTATTAACATGCAGCAACAGACCTTTTTTGAAGAGCGCTCTATGGGCACATGACAATCTCTAACAGAAGAATTGTTCTTTAGTGGCTGGGACTAAATTAAAATCATCTGAATGTGAAAGCAATCTGGGGGGAAAAAACTCTTTGTTTGTGAGTTGGTGTAGATACAGCTGGGGTGGAGCCAGGTGGATAAACAAAAAATTGTTGAACAATGGTGATGTGTGTGATCTGGGTGACAACAGCCCTTTGGGAAGGCCTTTCTTTAACGGATAGCTCTGAGTCCCTGCACTTGATAAAGGTCAGCTTGTGCGAAATGTCAGCTGCAACTACACACAACTTTCTTTGATAAAGAAGCTGTATGATGGCTGGGGAATCTCAGGAGAAATGAGGGTGTTTCTGCAAAATGGGAAGAAAAGTACATGCCTTTGCAGGATGGTTCCTCCAGAATACCTGATGTTGTTTTTTTTTGTAAC
Organism: Lepidarchus adonis; assembly: GCA_037576955.1. Taxonomy (NCBI): domain Eukaryota; kingdom Metazoa; phylum Chordata; class Actinopteri; order Characiformes; family Lepidarchidae; genus Lepidarchus; species Lepidarchus adonis. Next base: position 15,670 of record JBBIGC010137849.1, read on the forward strand.
TATTATGTTTTGTGGGCCATGCCCTAAGAAAATAAAGACAGCTCAACTGAAACTAGCTCAATTCAACAGTCAGTTGGCAGATACATTTTTAGTATCATAATATATATAGAGAGATAGATAGCATTATAGAATGAAAGCATATGAAGTATTAGTATTATAGATAGCATTATAGTATGAAACTTACCATTTTAATATGAAAACTAAATTCCAATAAATGTCCCTTCAGAATATATAGCCTTTATGATGTCAACCAGCTAGATCTCCATATGTATATATGCCACAGTACTATATACACTACTCACAAAAAATTAAAGTAGAAGCATGCAATGATCTCAAACAGTTTATTGACACAAAAGCCAACAACAGTGGTGAGTAAACCACAACAAAAACGGTCAATGTCTTAATAACGTATTAACTGAGCCTCAGTTACAGCTTGACAACAACGTCTCATGCTGTTCACAAATCAACTTCTTGTTGCTAAGGCATCCCCCTCTTCTTGAAGGGCAGCCCTCAGGTCATTGAGGTTCTGGGGTACAGAGTTACAAGCCTCTACACAGTGATTCAGCTGAGCCCATAGGTTTTCTATAGGATGTAGGTCTGGAGAAAGTGTCTCCAGCAGCCGTTCTCTAATGATGCGACCTCAATGAGCTGGAGCATTGCTGTCCATGAAGATGTAATCAGGCCTGTGTTGTTTATGCAGAGATACAATGACTGGATTAAGAATGTTATTCAGGTAGTCTGGGCTTGTCACTGTACCGCTCAAAAAGTGTGGGGCAGTTCTATATTGATTAGACACACCTGCCCACACTTAACACCACCACCATCATGTTCTCCTTGATGTCTCTTTCATTATTAGAGGCCATCATTTCTGTTCAACGTGTATAAACTTTCATCAGACAACAACACTGAGGCCCACTGGACACTTGTTCAGTGTAAATGCTCCCTGGCCCATGCTGGACCCTTGCAGGTGGTCTAGCACGCAGACCACGCTGATGTAAATGGTTTTGAATGGTGACATTCATCATCCAGTTCCACAGGGCAATGTTCACAATGAAGTGATTATCAGTGTGAGATGTGGTCAGTGTACATCCACTTCTATGCCTTTCTGTGACTCTTTCAGTCTCTCTGTATCTCTGCTGCAACCTGCTGATGACTCTCTGTGACAAAAGCTCAGTGGCCACTTCCGTCTGAGAGCATCCTGTTTGATGTTTAAATACTAATTCTGATTGAACCAGGAAATGTATCATTCGATTCATCTGTTGTGAATTTTGCAGTTAAGCTCCTTGTTAGAGAACAGCAATTTTTGTAAAAGGTACTGAAACTTTGGACACGTTTCACATCATGAAATTTCAGCTGAAAGTGAAATATCCCTTCTTGAGTAGAGTTGAGTGAGTGCTGTACTGTATATGTAAACTCTGTTCTGATTGGATGCCATGTAATGTGCTTCATTCAAATAACAGTTTGATCTGAAATCCTTCTAATAATTTGAAAGTTAATAGGCAGGGAAAACTGCTGCAGAATTCTTGGGCAGGTTTACTGTAACTGTAGAAAATGTGTAATGCTGATGTTTGAACAAAAATAATGAAAGCTTGGTACCTTGTTTAGTATTCCAACCAAATTCAAGGCCTTTTTCTTGCCTTACAGATAAATCATTTACAAATCACTTAGAGCGTCGGCTTTACCTTCTTTAACTTTCAAATATGTCCTCATGACAGCTGATGTGTTGTTATTGTAAAATGTGGAAATTCCTGTGCTACAGGGTCACAGCTCTATGGACTATACATGTAATAGTATAGCGATGGTGGGAGGAAACTGCTGCTCCACCGGCGGCAAGGCATCTTGGGAGTGAGGGACTATGGGTTTTTGGGAAAGTTCTCAGGTTCTGTGATTCTATGGGAAATGTGTTCATGTAATAAAGATTACCAGTATTAGGATCTTGTTGTGTGAGTTGATGGTGGCGGTTTGTGCTATCCCGGACTAGACGATTGGTCTGACTGCTGACCTGGGGACGCCGGCCGCCATTAGACCCGCTCACCAAGGCATAAAGTAGTGCGAACTCAGATGCCTACAGATGGAGTACAGGTCTCAGAAGCTTTTATAAAAGATGATAAATAAATCCAGGAACGTGCCGCGTCCCGCTTTTCCAACCAAGCCTTGGTGCAAGTGTCCTCTTTTCCAGTAGACAGATTTCCATCCTAAAATATCATTACAATAGTTTACTCTGTGAGTTTTAGAAAGCAATTCACATTGCTATAGTAACAGTTATTCCTTTATCTCATTTGACGACAACTAAATGGCAAAAAAAGTGGTAGAAAAGTGGTAAAAGACCAATTTTCAACACAATGTTCTTTATGTTCTTTACCAGTAGGAACAGCATCTTCGAGAAACATAATTAAAAGAGAAAAATAGGTTTAAAAGCAGCAATCCACAATTTTTAGCCTCAGCAGCAAAAGGTCAATTGCTATGCCAATGACAGGGGAGTGAAAATAAAGTGCTTATTTGTTTGCAGGCAATGCAGAGGGATACATTTTTTAGTTTTCTAACCTTTGTCTTATTGGATGTTACTGATTTGACAGTGTTTTGTATGTGATGCCACTTTATTATAAGATTCATGGCCAAAGCAAAATGATATAACATTTTATTATTTTGAAAGCTTAAGTGTGATATCTATCTGGAGACATTGTAAGGAAGAGGTGGAAGGTTGTTGCTTTTTCTGATAAGATAAAAAACTGTCTTGCAAGGATGAAAATCTCTGAGCCATTCAGTTAGAGGCAGAGGGAGTGGATTGCAGGACCAGTTGTTAATCCTTCACAGCAGAAAAATGTCAACATAAATGTCATACCTTGAAATACAGCTCAAAGTGCAGATTACCAAGAGACTCTTCCTTTTTTTGTCGACGCTCATGCTGCAAGTCAGCAGGGCATCTTTCAGAGATGGTTATTACTGCTACTTTGAAAGGAGGTATAAAGGAAATGTATAACAGAAAAATAAGGAGAGCAAAGGGTGAAGCTGTGGTTGGGGAAGTTCGGGAATAAGAGGTTATTACTTTTTGAAATTAATCAAAGCATGATGTTTCCATAAAGTCAACTCTGGGAGCTTGATGAAGCACTGATACAGTTCGGTTCCAGGCTAAGTCCCAGGCTTTGGAACAATCTTCCACTGTGTTCGGTTGACTCTGTTCAACCGATCAGGTCCAAACTCAATATGCACTTATTCAGAATAGCCTTTAAATAATTATGTTGTAGTTCTTGTAATTTTATTCTAATTTGGTTACAACTTGTGTTTTTTTCTTTTCTTTTATTCTATTTATTGCTTTGTACAGAACCAGGTGACTGCAATCTGTGAAAGGCACTATAGAACTTTCCCTACTTTCAGGAAATACACACTAATGCTTAAAGTTTTGGAATCAAAAATTATATTGAATATAATATGTATATAGAGCATTTGAGAATTCTAAAATGGCTGAGAATGAATTATAAACATTTAGTATTTATTGTATTCCTCACATGTTAAATATTATAGTGTAAATGCTATATTTATAATATTGTAAAATAATTATATTGTAGAATTGTTCATTATGTTCAGAATTGACTGCATTTACATATATACAGAAATGATTAAATCTGCATTGTATAAGTGATTATTCTGCAAAAGAAATGAACACTTTTAATATAATAAGTCCAAACAGGATGTAGTTCTGCAAAACATGTGCATTTGTGGTTACACCAGCTTTTACGCTATAGATGAACATGACTGTGTGTAAAACACAGTGCAGAGATGCAGGACTCTGTTTTTAAGATAATACAGAGTGATCCATATGCTCCATAAGATCAACTGAGTGTAACATACATGGAAACAAATAAGCATCAACAATGAACAAAACAATAAATGTCTCTTCAATTACAAAGGTTATTATTCTTTTTTTTATATATTTAGTAAGACTGGTTTAGTCTTACAGAAAGCTTTAAAATTCTATTCAGCATAATAAGAAAATATAGCACATGACTCAAAATAGTACATTATTCATATTGTTTTCTATATGTTTCACTTCACAGGCAATATAATCAAAATATAAAAACACAAATAAAAACCCACACAATTTACATTTGTACATCTGTCAATCATGCATTAAATTCAATCGACTAGTGGTGGCCTAGTAGTTAGGACCTTGTCTTTGGGACTGAAAGGTCTGTAAAGTGGACAGGGCTAGCCCCCTGGTCTGATCTCTGTATTGGTATTAAAGAACCAATAAATAAATGGTTAATTGTATGGACAACTAGAAAAAGGTCAATTAAAATCAACTGTTCTTGGAACAAAAAAACACAATGTAACAGTATAAGTAAGGGGTACAAAATAAAATGCATGACAATTGTAGGATATGGTTTTTACTTTGAAAGAAAAAGTCCTTTCTGAAGTCCATTGCTGAGGTATGAAATTCCATGTTTAGAATATAAAAATAAATACTGCAGCTCTCTTATCTGGAAACAGTCTGGAAACAATTAGCCATAGAAGTGCATTTTTTCCACAGTCCAGCTTAGGCTTCTTTTTTAGGATGATTAAGCTTGTGGCGTGGAAATGTAAAGCCTTAGCCTACGCTCCCCCAGGCAGATCCCTGGGAACGGAAAGCGAGTAAGCAGTAATTAAACCTAAACACCCAAGACGGCGAAAAGCCAGAGTGAGAGACAATATTACAGACTTAAGTGAGGCAATGTTGCCCTTCTGACCCAGTAGCTCACCCAAACTGCTTTTTCTCTTCTTTTGTCTCATTTAATTGAAAGAACCTTTGTAAAACTGAAATATTTTTTTATTTTTTTATTTATTTTTGGCATCCAACCTCTCTAGGCATTACAGAGGGATTCGTTATCTGGGAAAGAATCAGGTCTTTCCCTTGTTCAATTATTCAGAATGCAGTCACCGACAGCCATTAAAGTTTCATGGAAGGCAATTTGGAGGCAGAGCCAGGGCTGCAATGAGGTGTGTGTGCCCCTGCCTCTGCCAGTGTACCATCCTTTTGCCATGACTTTGTGTGTGTGTGCGTGTGTGAGACAATGAGTACTCTGCTGCCAGGATACTGGAACAAAGTGTCTGGGTGGTTGGGGGAAGTTGAGTGGGGTGGGGGGCAGTTCTAGAAACCTGACAAGTGTTCTCCATGTTTTGGCCCTTGTAGTGCAGTGGCAGGGAGTCAAGAAGATGGTTTCTGCCTAGATCTTGAAGGTTGAAGTGTGAAACAGAGTGGGTGTGAGTTCCACCCGCCAAGTCAGTCCATCCACCTCTGCAGGGATAAGAGAAACATTAAAGAAGCAGTACGTACAAAGAAAAGGTTAATGAGAAACTTTTTAATTGAATATATTTTTAACTTCATCTGTATGTTACAGATATGAACAGAAATAGTACAAAAAAAGCATGAATAAAATTGAAAATAGTATTCAATCATATGTATTCAAATAGACATATATGTAAATGTAAAAAACAAAATACAAATCATGTTCTACATGTTAGTGTTGCAAAAATAAAAGAAAAATTGTTCTTGAATGAAAGTTGCTTCCATTATTAAAGACTTATCGGATGAGAAGATAAAAAGACAAAATTCTTAAGTATAACATTAATAAACAAGAGTTAAATGAGAAAAAAAAAATCAGAGCCATGAACCTGAAACATTCCTGTCACTGCAATGTTTTCTATAATATGTAATTGGAAAGTTCATGGAACCACAACTAATCATCTTACAGGTGCACCGTGCAAGAAAAATAACTCCAGATTGGTTTCTCAAAGAGGGTAAGGTGTTTGCTTGGCAGAGGCAATCTCCCATGAAATCCTATTTTACCAATTTATGAGGACGTTTTGAAAATTGCAAGTTTATCAGAGAGAACCTTATAAGCTTGAGAAATTCAAAGATGTCTTGAAAAGAGAAACAAGTGAAAAACAAACTACAATGCTGGCAACTTTTTAACATTTGATGTTACTTTTTATACCAACAATGGATTTTCAACCAATGTAATCAGTTAATGCAATGTAGTGTAGTGTCTGAACACTTTCCCTATTAATTCATTTCTTTATTTTACTACCGCAATTCCCAAAAAGTTGGGACACTGTAAAATTTGATACATTTCCTAAGTTCTATTCTGGATAAAATATGGTTATATGAGAATTTGTAAATGATCATATTCTGTATTTATATACATTTAAGATAGAGGTTAAACTTTTTTTTATTGGGTTGAATCAATTGGGGTAAAATAAATGTAAATGCAATGTACTTTTCACAGAGTGGAATACAGCAGAGTGGAGAGTAGTCTGTCAATCAAAAAGAACCTCTGTGTCAAACTGGCCACTGATAAAGTGATCAATGATGTAAGAACGCAGTTTTGTTTAAAGGGGCCAACAGTATATAATCTACAACCAGACAAGAGAACAGGCTAAAAGATAAACTGTGAGTCAACAGGATATAAAGAATTTAAGGAAAAATGGGTGCTTATTAAAAATCACATTAAATATACTTGAATTTAAAGAATTTGCTGCACAATTCACTGTAAAACTATAGTATATAAAAAAGTAAAGAACATCAAATGTCCAAGTCTAAATTTACTGCTACATAATACTCAGATAGTGCCGTCTTAAATCTCAAACTGCTATTTATAGCCTGTATGCTACTTCCAGTAGCAAATTGTGCCCTATTCATCCAGTATGGAATTATGCATACGCTTCTCTGTTTATTAAGGCTTTTTATTAAACCTACTATACTCTGTACACAAAAACAAAATTTCTATGTAGTTATTTCATCCACATTACATCACAGGAAAAGAGCAAAAATTATAAATATTGTGGCAACAATGAATTACTCTTAACAAACTGCATCTTTACAGAAGAATTGCACAATGTAGTGTTTATACATGATACCTTTATGTGTATTTATCATATTTTAGGTTGTCTTGTTTTATGAAAACTCCAGCTTCTGTGTTACTTTGATTTTCAGTATATTTATGGTTTGTCATATTTCATTTTTACTCCTTTTTTCTCCTCCCCTTATTTATCTTGTAGAATTAATCAGTGATTAATAAATGATCTCTTTTCTGATTGACTGCCCTGTAAACTTGCCCAGGTTAAACCACTGTGTATTACATGATTGTGAATGGGTGGAGTTAGACTGCTGTAGGCTACATGGATGAATATTTAAAACTACAGTAAACTCTTATTTCAAAAGAAGAAGAACATCTGTTACAATGCGTGCTCGGTGGTTAAGTCTAGCTTTTTTTAACCGAGACAAGTTACAAAGCCAAATCATTTCTTTCTCTGCATCACTTTGAGATTTTAATCCATGCGTTTATCACAACTCGCATAGACGACTGCAATACTCTACTCTGGGCTAAATCAAGCATCACTTGATCATCTACAGTTGGGGAAAAATGCTGCTGCATGGTTTTTAACCAGTAAAAAAAATATGTGAACACATCGCTTCAGTTCTGACATCACTTCACTGGCTTCCAGTTCGTTTTAGAGTGGATTTAAAAATGATCTTTAAATGTATTCATTGACACACCCACATTATCTGTCCGATATGCTTCAGCCCTACATTCCTTCACACTCTCTCAAGTCAGCAGATCAAGTATTGCTAGTCGTCCCTAAAACAAAGAGGAAACTTAGAGGGGACCATAGTTTTTCAGTCATTGCCCCAAAACCGTGGAATGATCTACTGCTGTATATCCGGCAGCCGACTCACTTAGTGTTTTTAAGTCCTTTCTTAAAACACACTTCTTCTCAAATGCTTTTAATTCAGATTTTTACTGTGACCTACTGTTTGTTTTAGTGTTTTCTTATTTTATTTGATTTAGTTTTTAGGACTTGTTTTATTTTATATATGTGTACAGCACTTTGGTCAACTGTGTTGTTTTTAAAGTGATATATAAATCAAATTGAATTGAAACTGAATTGCTCTATAAAATGTGCAAAGCCATTTTGGAAACTTTATGGGCTGTGTTTGGGAGTCAACTGTGGTCACCAGTCAGAACAGTCCCACAAGAAAAGACTGATTTGTATTGACACGATCTGACGGCTGCTTCACCGACTCTCTGTGGGTGGGTGTGTGTTCTCTTTTCCCAGACAGATGTTGCAGAGTGCTTCTCCTGCTCCAACAACCGATGTGAATGTCAAAACAACAAGATGAAATAAAAGATGTGGACATTTATTGTGGACCCAAACACATCATCATAAATAAAAAGAAACTCAAATGTCTTTATGTGCCACAATTTGGAAGCATTGCTGTGGGAACAAATATGAAACCTTTTTAAATATTTTATACACATAAAGGAAAAAACAAACCACTGATGGTTGAAACATATTTCAGATTCATTCTTTTATAAGGTCTCGGGATCTGGAACCGAGAGGAGAAACAACATAAGAGTCTGGAACCAGGTTTCCAGACAGCCTCAATTAAGAAGATCAGGATCGTCTGAATTCTGACTCTTTAAACAGGAGCTCTGTAGTGCAAAGTATTTTATTTGCCCTGCATTGCTTACAGAGTGCTATTATAAGTACTTGGCTTGTATGTTACCAAATCTTGCTTGTTTTTTGGGTTAAGGAATAAACTATTCATTGAAATTTAGCTCTATGCCTCATGCCTTACATTTTTACTATTATTTTATAGTGAGAACTTCAAAAAACTTGAGCCTCACTCTAAAACTCTAATAGACTACTCACAATAAGTTAGGGATATAGTGAGAGACTTAGTGGATGTCATACATACAATGTTTGTTTAACTTCAGACATTTTTGGGATAGGGAGGCAATTGTATTGTCGTGATAGACAAACATAATTTTGTTTTTTTAATGTAATGATCTCATGTGTACAGATGTGTCTTATATTGGGGGCAATACCAAAAGACAACCTTTCTTGGTGTGGCATCACTTTCAACATTCTGTGGGTATAAAAAGCTGTTATTGTCAGTAAGTCATTCCAAGTTCATCATTCAAACAGAACACACAACGTCACTTAACAGACACGCGTCACAGTCAGATGTTGCTCCTGAACTTGGTGTGTCTCAAAGTGTCATTAGCAGACTTGCATCAAGACACAGAACTACTGGCAGAGTATATACTATTTTCATGACAGACCCAGGAGTGACAGACCACAACGATGCCCAGTACCTAAAGTCCTATGCACTCAGACATCATTATGCAACTGCTACACAGCTACAGCCCGTTTACGAGATGCGAGGGGAACTAGGGATTACAGACAAACCAGTCACAACCGACTCCACCGCTTTGGCTTGAATGCCAGATGGCAGTTGCATGAGGCTAGTGAGGAGCATGAGACGTCGCTGTCAAACTGTCATTTGGGGCTATCCCTGTTATTATTAATATTGGGTAAAAATATTAAACTAATGAAAAGGGTGTTTCTTCTCATACATTATTAGTAATATCAAAGGAAACTTTTACTTATTTAATTACAATTTTGAGCAAGTAGGAAAAGCACTCGTGTAAATAACAATATCCCCAACTTATTGTAATTAGTGTTTATTTCAATTTATTTTCTTAAGTGTAAAATACTTGCTCAAAGCTGATTTACTGAATGTGCTCTGCTACACATTTGTCAATATATCCTCAGTGTTCTGAAACTAGAACACCTCTCTAGCATTCTTACATTACATATACAGACATCCTGGGCATCTTTTGGTGAACTTGGCTACACACAGCTAAGAAAAGCCCTGTAGTGTTGTGTTAAACTCTCAAGAAAACACTTTGTACCATCACCCTTAGAATCACTTAAGCAACAATGGCAAAAATAAAACAAGATAATAAGGAAACAGTCTGTCAGAAAACAAAGTAATTTCATTTGTCCCTGTGCCCACAAACTTTTTTTTGGAGACAGTAATGGCCAAACAAGAAATTATTCTCCTTCATCCAAGGACATACTGAACACAAACACTTCCGAGTGCTTTCAGACTGTGAAAAATAATCACAAACTGTTACTCTGAAAGCTAAATACATTTTCTTTATCAAGAATCGAGAAATATGATATATATATATAAATATAAATAATACTCATTTTAATGTGTGTCTATGTATGTAATGACGATTATAATAAAACAGAGAGAAACCTGCTACATTTAAACTCCCATCATGAATTAACTGAATTTAATTTAGGCCAAAACACTTTTCTTCAAAAGAATGTCTCAGGCACAGGAGCCATTACTGGTAATATTATAACCTTCATTAGGTCCTACGTCTGGTTCTCACTGCCATCGCTGTAAACAATTCTGCAGTTTCTCTTGAGTAATTAGTGACTCCTCTTAATAGTATTAACCCAGTGTTCTGAAGCTTCTGGAGTTTTAAGCCCTGTACAGTGGTCCTCAAATCTCCTGCTACAGTTCATGCCACAGTGTTCCGGTTAGTCTAGCATCAGCACGGACATGCTGCTTTTATTTACCCTTGGATTTTGTATAAACCAGCCTCTTTCAAGTTTTCATTGACAGACAGGTGCTCTGATGTTCTTCTGCATTTCTGAATGCAACTTGCTTGTTGGCTTGTCAAAGCAGCTAGAAACTATTAACCTGCACTGCTTCACATATTGGATGAGATGTTTGTGTCAACATGAATGCACCATGAACACCATTCCTCTTCAGTGTTCAGTGGAACACAGGCATTATCAAGTGAGAGAGATCCTTAACTAGTTGAATGTAATGTAGGATGCTTAAGTACTGCTAAAAGTCATTCTTATATGTGGAATGAGTTCAATAGGATGCTAGTACCTTTAATGCTTGCATGTCCAACAATGTGTGGCAAAGCATGACAATTAAAGTTAGGTTATTAAAGTTCTGGTCATTAGAAATGATATGCATCCATGGATTTTTTCCAGAAAATGCATCATTTCTCCCAGAAGACTATTGCAATTACAGATGTTTTGGTATAAACATGTTTTTTTCCTTTATGTGCATGGACAAAAATAATTATTGGCACCTTTCCGGAATTGTTGGTAAATCATTTTATTTCAAGCATATGATGCTCGTTTGAACTCACGTGTGCCAAGAAACAAAGAAACAGATGCTGGTGATGTAGCAATTACACCTGAAGCCAATTTAAATGTAAAAAACCTTGACTCATCCTTTCTGTTGTGTGTCTGTGTGCCACACTAAGAATGGAGAACAGAAAGAATAGAAGAGAATTTTCTAAGGAGTTGAGAATAAAAACTGTGGAAAAATCTCAAGGCTCAAGTCCATCTCCAGAGATCTTCAGGTTCCTTTGTCGACTGTGAGCAACATAATCAAGACGTTTACAACACATGGCACTGTAGCTAATCTCCCTAGAAGTGGATGAAAGAGGAAAATTGATAAAAGATTACAACGCAGGACAGTCTGAATTGTGGATAAACAGCCCCTTTTAACAAAATGAAACGCTATGGCAGGAGACCCAAGAGGACCCCACTGCAGACACAGAAAAAAAAAACAAAAAACTGGGGTTTGTCAAAATGTACTTGAGGAAGCTAAAATCCTTTTTGGAGAATGTCTTGTGGACAGATGAGAACAAGGTAGAGCTTTTTGGTAAAGCACATCGCTGTTTACAGAAATTGAAATGAGGCCTCCAAAGAAAGAAACACAATACCTACAGTCAAACATGGTGGAGCTTCAATTATGTTTTGGGGATGTTTTAACTGGGTGCAAGGCATCATGAAATCTGAAGACCACCCAAAGATTTTAGGGCACAATGTAAGAAAGCTGTGTCTGTTTCAGAGGTCTTTTATAGATCTCTAAAGGCACCTAGAAATGGTTTAATACACAGCAGAGTCCAATTGAACACTTATGGAGAGATCTCAGAATTGCTGTTGGGAGACACCCTTCAATTCTGAGAGACCTTGTGCAGTTTGCAAAAGAAGAGTGGTCAAAAATTCTAGTTGAGAGGTGTAACAAGCTTGTTGATGGTTATAGAAAAAGAATGGTGTCAGTTATTTTTTCCAAAGTGGGTGCAACCAAATGTTAAGTTCAAGGTTTCAGTCATTTTGTCTGGTTTCAGTTTTTGAGTATTTTTGTGAAATGATTTCAAATTTCAAAGTTTTATGTGTCGATCCTATGCCCATAAAGAAAATCTATATGTGTATACCAAACGTTTGAAATTGCAATAGTCTTCTGGAAGAAAATATTGCATTTTCTGTAAAAGTTTCATGGGTGCTGATCATTTCAGCCATGACTATATATATATATGTTTATATGTTATGTTATATGTTATATGTTAATTACAGAGCTGGCTGGGGTTATTTGATTGTGTTTTGTTTAATCTTATTAATGTTGGTGCATACTTTTCTGTGATCGGCTATGACTCGTACTAATCACTGACTATTGTAATAAACTAGTGAAACAACGAGGGGTGATTTATTGTATTGAGAACAGATGTCCAGTGGTTAGACTTAGACTTAAACTTAGACTAGGCTTTATTGTTATTCAGACAGTGAAATGAAATTTTGTTTACAGTGGCTCCAACAGTGCAAGTAATTTGGCAGTATACCAACAATAATCTAATAAATTTATATTAGATATAAAATAAGGATCTACAAAAAAAAATCTCTGAAATAGCAGCATAAGGGTGCATTTTTAACATGAGTGCAAAAGATTAAGTGAAATGTAATTTATATATTATATTGCACAGAAAATTGATATTGCACAAGGGAGACATGTGATGTTGCAAAGAAGACAATAATGCAGTTCTATATGATATTTCAGACAATATGATATGATATAATAATTGCACAAAACAGGATCATTTCACTGGTGTGGGGTATGAGGAGGGAAACTATGTCTGTGTGTCGTGGGGACTTTGAGAGGTCAGCAGCCTGATGGCTTGGGGGAAGGAGCTGTTGATCAGTCTGGTGAACAGTCCATGGTTGGAATGTGTGAGGTCTCTGAAGAGTTGTAAGAAGGTCCTGGGTTCGATCCTTGTGGGTCCATCACAGGTGATTTGTGATGTTTGCAATCTCTTCCGGTGTTTTGGTGGGTTTTCTCTGGGTGATCCTGTTTCCACCCGCTGTCCAAGTCTAGTTAAGCTTGACTGAGTGTGTGTGTGTGTGTGTGTGTTGCCCTTTGATGGGGTTGCCTCTTGTTCAGGATTAACCATTTAATCAATATTTTTCTTCCTGTTTTAGCTATGAATTATAATGAGAGAAACCAGTTTTCTTCAGTTTCATACAAAACCTCATAAAAAGGATGTAATCACTAAACCAGCCCAAGACTTAATCTTGGTTCTTATGAAACTAAGAGATTGGTGCGGTTGTTAGAAGCAGAAATTAGTGATGTGTTTTTGATTACAATTACTTCCAACTTAAACTCCAGATCAGATGGAGGAATGGAAACAACATCAGAAACGAACAGTATTTTGCTAAGAACAATGACACAAAACAGAAATAGTAACATTAATTTAAAATTTCTGTTAGCAGTTAATGATCTTTTGCGCATCCCATTAGCTTATTATGTTTGTGCCACCAGCAAACCCCAAACTCCAGCATCACATCTCATCAATGGAAAACCATAAGCTTGGCCTTCATTTCACAAATACCAAAATATAATAAACAAAAGAAACATTCATCAAGATATCTGTCATTTCTGCTAGCAACCCTAGTAATTCAAGTTAGCGTCGTTGCATGAAAATATTTTGGTCATTCCAAATTAAACCCAAAAAGTTTGTAAAATACATATATTGATATACGTAGGAACAGGAAGTTAAATGCAAATCTGTTATTTACTTCTAATCCAGGTTAATATAAAGAGTTTTTAGTTTAAGTCATTTTGGAGCATTTCAACTTTTTCATCCAAGTTCTAGCTTCAGGATATTTTTATTATCATTATTGCAGTGTTGAAATATATTTTTTTTCCAGAAAAGTAGTTCTGGCATAGAAATGCTGGCATTACAGATGATTAGGTTTACAAAAAGATTGACTTAGACAAGTGATATTTTTTTAATACAGAACAGACCCAATGAAAACCAAAACATGATTTATTGATTCTACTGTCAATTCCTATTATGCTGATGGTTAATTTGACATTATGTTAATAACATTATTATAATTTTCTTCAAACTTATTGGTCTTCCTCAAAGGTCAATGGTTGTATGTATTACACACAGACATTTTGCTCTATCAGGTTAGTAATGTTTTGAGAGGGTTGGACCACAAGAATAAAAACAACAAAAATATTGATCCTTCTTGAAGAAAAAGACAATAGTAATGAGGATTGCTTCCAGGTAAAAGAAGATTATTTGCTATCCCAAATACTGGAATTATTAAATGGTTATGATATCTAATCAGTCATTCAGTGTGATGTACTCTAAAATTGTGTTTTCTAGTGATACTTATCTACAGTATGCCTCAATACCTCACATTTTAGTAAATATTTTCATGGAACAACACTGAAGATATGACACTTTGACACAATGTAAAGTAGTCAGTGTACAGCTTATATAATAGTGTAAATTTGCTGTCCCCTCATAATAACTCAACACAGCCATTAATGTCTAAATGTCTAAAAGTGAAAATGTCAGTATTGTGTGTGACCACCATTATTTTCCAGTACTGCCTTAATTCTCTTGTGCATGGAGTTCACTAGAGCTTCACAGGTTAGCACTGGAATCCTCTTCTGCTCCTAGAAACCTTCTATTTGAGGATGCCCCAGTCCAGCACCTTTATCTTCAGTTACTTTAGCAAGGCAGTGGTTATCTTGGAGGTACGATTCAGGTTGTTATATCGGAATTCAGACAGTTATGCTAGATACCAGGACATGGTTCCAGTAATCCATGTCCTTAGTCTGCTTGCCTTCAGCAAACTGTTTGCAGGCTTTCTTGTGCATTATATTCAGAAGAGGCTTCCTTTTGAGACAACTGACAGACTGACCCCCCATCCCTACAACCTCTGCAGCAATGCTGGGAGCACTCATACGTCTATTTTCAAAAGACAACCTCTGAATATGACACTGAGCACATACACTCAGCTTCTATGGTCAACCATGGCGAGGCCTGTTCTGAGTGGAACTTGTCCTATTACCATGCTGCACCTCAGTTTCAGGCTGTTGGCAATCTTCTTATAACTTAGGCCATCTTTATGTAGAGAAACAATTCTTTTATCAGACTCTCAGATTCTTTGCCATGAGGTGCCATGTTGAACTTCCAGTCATGAGTAATAGAGAGTGTGAGAACAATAACACCAGATTTAACACACCTGCTCCCCATTCACACCTGAGACCTTATAACACTAACGAGACACTTGACCCTGGTGAGGGAAAATGGCTAATTGGGCACAATTTGAACATTTTTTTCCCTAGGGGGGGACTCACTTTTGTTACCAGCAGTTTAGACATCAATAGCTTCACAGACTCCTTTACATTGTATTAATATCTTCAGTGTTGTCCCAAGGAAAAGCTAAATATTTACAAAAATTTGTGGGGTGTACTCATTTTTGTGAAATACTGCAGCGAGAATTTTTCACAATGCTGATGACAAGAACCATCGCAGCTGTTGTAAATATCTTTTTACTTTGGATGTAACGAAGTTTCATTACATGCATCATTTTACATCAAACCACTCAGAATGACTTTGCTTATATCCCAACCATTAAAATATTGTGGTTTAAAACAAAGTTGAAGTTTCACTTTATGCTTTTGGTTTAACATCTCTGATATTCTGCTGTTTCACTGTGTTCTAAAATAGTACAGAGGTCTTGCAAAATGCAGCAAATGATGCGATCTGCGCTAATTTGTTTTTAATGAAGACTCATGACACTCTCAGAGGCTATTATCTCAATGGAACTTTGAAAGAAGAGGCTTGTTTCCTGGCATGCAGTGCCTTATCGTAAGACACATACAAATCCAAGAAGGTTATGGCTCACTTCCAAAGCTGTCATATTTTTCTTTAGCTCAAATTATTCACATCATTCCAAACAGTGCTGGTGCGAATGTGTTTACCAATATATTGTATGTCTTTTTTTCTTCCTGTTTTGGGGTAATACACAGGAGATACTCTAGGGATATGATAATCCCTTGCGTGGCTAATAGTCCTTTCAACTGCCAGTTAATAAGAATTAATGATGGGCTTAACATTTCGATTCAGCGAGGGCGAGAACATTCAGGAGTAGCCACTTCACTGCAGGGTCACTTTTTTCTCCCAACGCAAGCACTTTTGTGTGGAGTAATGGATAGATCTGTTCAAGGGCAGATGATGAGCTAAAGATAGGAGCAGTAATGTCATTTAGAATACATGCATGCAAGGCACGAGCTTCAATGATCTTATCACATTCTTTGCAGATCCAAATCAAAAGAGTCAGACCTGACAAATATGCTGTGTGTAGATTAGCCGTCCGGCTTTGCGTATTTGGGGAAAGGAGCTCTTTGATGGCCCTGTCTGTTTGTATATCTGTGATGGAGACTGCCAATCTTTTATCTTCTAAAAAAGACAAACGAGGGATTGGCCGAGCCTGTCAGATTTGGGAAATGCTAAAGGAGCTTGCAGAAATAAAGGACCAGAATCCTGTGTCCTCATAGAGTTTATCTAACAAGAAATCGTTCTCAAAATAGTATTCAAACTGGAGGATTCCATTCAAAATACTAAAAAATATGTGATAATTATAGCACAGTTGAGCACGAGCATTGACAATAATAACATTTTGATCTTACAGAAATCATGCTGCAACGCATGAAGTATGATGCAAAATTTAAGATCCAGGTCAACTTAAGTGGCAAAATATTGTCACTGAACTACCTTTGCTTTGTGTTGCTTTTCAAACTGCTCATTGCTGCAGTACATTTAAATTCAACTAATCATTTGGGGATGTCATCTTTTGTGCAGTGAATTATACTTTTAACGAATGTGTTTGTGTTTTTCTATTTAAGCAAGCTGCACCCAACACCAGGTTTGTAAAACTCATGTGCAACTATCAAACCATTGGCCCTGTTGTCAGGAGATTGTAAGTTCAGTCCCTAGCAATGCCACAGCCATCCATAGCTGAGCCCAAGCATTACTGGTCTCATTCTGGGTGGCCTTTCTTCCCCAGTCAGTCAACGGGATTCTAGCCAGCATGACATTTTGTTAATTGGTAGTTAACAGAATTACCAATTAGTGTCCTCCTGAAAGTGTGTTAAGCTCTCTAATGAGCGTGTGGGTTGTGAGCAACACAAACTTATTATAAGACATGTTACACACTATTATGATCAATTTATATGAATTTCTTGGTATGTTATGTGCCTTGAGATTTTTTCCAATAATTATCTTTTTACAGCTTTTTTTTTACAAGTTTTTTGTTCAAGAAAGTATGAAAACATTATCAGCTGGAGTATTATGTGGGTTAGAGCTGGAAACAGTGTTCTGACACTGGTGATTACACATTTGCGGCATACAGGAGGCACTGGATCCACTGCTCACCACAGGACAGTGTGCTGTAAAATGAACAGAAGGACAGCAGATGAATCTGAGCTTTATCATTTGTTAGACTCCCTACTGACAACAGTATCTCTCAAAGCAGCAGTCTGCACATGGACAGAGAAAACTAGTACCTACGTTCACTCGTTTTATTTATGTAAGTAACATTCCGATATGTTATCAAAGGATTCTTTACGTTTTATTCAAAATTTTAAGTGAAGAAAGTATTTCTTTTTACTCAGGAAGAAATTTAATATATCATTCATATTAAGTCCTTAATCCCTTTCTTTTATGTATAATTTCATTCTGAAACACTATTATTTAAGCCATTCAATAATAAACATTAAATAATGTCTATTTTTTAATAAAGCTACTCAGTTTCGTTCAGTTGTGTGCTTTTAGATTTTATTACCACTATATAAATTCAAGGAACGTTAATTTTAGATGGATTAGCACTTTTGGATGTGAGTTTGATAAGGACTTTACTCTTCCTTTTTACTCAGAAAGAAATGTAATATATTAATATTCAGTCCTTAATCCCTTTTTTTCATCTAAAACTTCATTCTGAAACTCTATTATTTAAGCCATTCAATAATAAATATAATAATGTTGACAATAATGTATTTTTTTTTAAAAGCTACTGTTTCTTTCAGTTGTGTGCTTTTAGATTTTATTACCACTTTTTAAATTCACATATTGTGTGCTGTCTTCTGTTAAATAGAGGCTCTTCTTTTAACTTAGCAGTATATGCACACAGGTCAGAATCCTACACCTTTATCCTTTAAATTCATTTTACGTCCTAAATTTATTAGGTTTTTTGTTTTATTATCAACTATTCATTTAATGCTAATTCTATCTTTGAGCATGATAATGTGCTATAGAGATAAACTTGCCTTTCCTGCCCTTTCCTTCATGTTTCACAGTTTTCTTGGTCTCCTTGGAATCCTTCACAGCTCTGTTCCTCATTCCGGAGGACACGTGTTCATGTTTTCAGCTTTATACTCAGTAAATGAAACTCTAATGAAAACCTAAAATATTTTATTTAATCAGAGATTACAAACCTTTGCTTCTTTCCAAAGTAAGCTTGGGTAAAAATGCATACCTTTGTAAGTGGCAATCAGACAGACAGACAGACGAATAAACAAGAGGCAAAAAACAGAAGAGTAGACATGAAAATGTTGAATCAATTTCAATTGTATCTAAGTGTAGTTTGTATATAATTTTGTATTAAATAGTAAAGCATTTTGCATTATTACCAGTATGTAAATAATTATGTGTATCAAAATACTAAAATATTAGAGCAAAATTACTAATTATTGTAATACGTGTTAAACAAAACCTGTCTAAAATATTTAATATTACTCAAAAATAATGAAACTGACACACTAAAAATATTGAGATCTTGTCAGAATGACACTGCATTCCCCCGAATTCCCTCAGTGGAACTGAGGTTAAACAGAGTGAGAAAAATTGACAAACTGTTGTGTTGGCCTGTGGGTTCAGCAAAACTCCAACAACAAAAAACGATAACTGTTAAATGGTGTGAATAATGCATGGTCCCTAGGTGATGGGCAGTAGGTATGATAAGAATAGAAATGTGTTTATATTTCCTAGCTGGCTATATTTAAGTAAGTAAGTGATGTTTTTTCTGAATGTTCTCAATCTAAACACTGTTAGGTGGAAAACAACCTAAAACAGACTGTACCTAACATGAAGGGTTCTGTTATTTAATTGAGAAATCTAAATTAACAATCAGAGTGTTTCATTTATTTGATAAGTACATTGACAGAATTGCACATGTCCCTAAAGCAATCCTGTACTTTATTCTCCTGAATGCCATTTGGTGATTTTTGTTCACTGTATCTAATTAACTTTTAATATATTATGGAAATTTGAATGAAATGCAAGTTTATGTGGTTATACACAGTAAAAACAATACAGAATGTGCTCACAATGTCTATAGACATGCTGTAAGTGGTAGCTGGTAAACTGAACTAGTTTGACAGCACAATTCACTTCTATTGACCATATACCAAACATTGTGTGGATTTTTTTTTGAGGATAGATTATCCTCAGAATTTCAATTCTGCCTTATTTTGATTATGAAATATAGAAGATAATGGCTGTGGAACTGAAATAATGGTTTTGAACAAATATGCATTACAGCTGAGATGCAACTGTACCACTCTGATTAACTTCAGGAAACTGGAATGGGTTTAACCTTCTTCAAAAGCTTGTTCAGAAACCTAGTGCAATCTGATATGAAATCTCTCGGAAGACATCTCCATCAGTCAGTCTCTTGATCATCAAAGTAATGATTGATGCAATACATGTGACAGCTGCAGCTTCTCAAAATATCTACAGCAAATATATGGATTTTGGTAGACACGCAGTGGTTCACTTTCTCATTTATCATCTACTTTGAAAGGCGTGCTCTTCAGAAGGTAACTTCTAGAACTTTGTTCATGGTGTTTTACTCAAGCAGTCATCATAGCCTTAATAATTTATCCTTCTGTAATAATTACAGTGTAGGAGGCAGTCAACCCGAGCAACATAACTTTATGTTCTGCATCATAAAACAAAGCTAATCTTCTTGCAGAAGCCCATTATTGGGCATGAAAGCTTGAGGCATTTCAGGCTGATAATTGCATTTGCTGCTGCAGCATGGTAAAGGCCACTAGTCTATTAGGTGTGAGGAACAGATGCCTGTTCCAATGTGTGGAGATGTGGTGGAATTAGTTTTCTCCCCTGTGGCCACAATTTGTTGCATCTAGATTTTGCATAAGGAGGTTGGCTACGAGAGAGCTAACTCTGTTTAGTGCAGTGCACACACTTCTTGAAAGAATGGAAGGAAAATGTGATAAAGGAAGTTACAGGAAGAGTTTTAAAAGTACTTGGCCACTTTTATTTTTCCTATAGTCTGTATTTTACAGTTTTGAACAAAGCAATTTTAGTACACTGTCTGAAAAAAACTGTGGGCAACAAGAAACCAGTTGATACTTCATTAGTTACACCTCCACACCTGCACTCATTGTCCTTTTTTATCAGCTCCACTTACCGTACTGCTGCACTTGTAGTTTACAATTACAGATTGGTGTCCATCTGTTTCTCTGCATCATTTATCAACCCACTTTACCCTGTTGAGCAAAGTTCTGTGACCATATACAGTGCATACACAGTCATCAGCCATATTAGGCAGTTCTGGAAGTTGGTGTGTTGGAAGATGTAAGGACTTTGACAACAGCCAGTGATGGCTAGATGAATGAGCATCTCCAAAACTGCAGGTGGTGTTATTGTGCAGGGCTTTAACAAGGGCAAGGGCACCGAGTTCATTAATGTGCATAGTGATTGAAGGCTAGCCAGTCCACAGGAGAGCTATTGTATTTTGAAAAAAAAATCTTGCTGGCTTTCTTTTGTATTAACCTGTGTGAAAATGCTCATTTATGTTTAAAACTGTAAGATAAGCCACCACATGTTATTAGAATTAACAAATTTATCAGAAGTCCTGGAGACCTTTGCAACTCTATACTAGTAGTGAGATTATATTGTAGCTGAGTGTAAATAATTAAATTGATAAAATCTGGAACTTACCGATATCATGCCAAGAATTACTCTGCAGAATTTAAGCTCCATGCAACATCTGCAATATCGAAGATGAACACGTGTTCGACATCAGTGACAGCAAAGCAGCACAGATCGCAATCAACAACATTTATGGATCTGATTTTGAAGGATTAGAAGAAAGGTAAGCCTAATAATTATGCATTTCAGTGTTCCTAATTTATTAATTCCTACTGTTTTAACTGTGTTGCCCAAAGAAAACATTCTCCATTACGTATTTCAAAATATTTTTTAAAACTTCAGAATGAAAAATCTAAATTTTATAGCACTAATACATATTTACATAGATCTACTAACATTGTGTAGGTTTCCCACATGCAGCCAAGACAACTCTGACTGTGGTGCACAGTGTATTCTGGCCATTTTTCTCTCAGATGAACAT
The DNA here is from genome assembly GCA_037576955.1 of Lepidarchus adonis. NCBI lineage: Eukaryota > Metazoa > Chordata > Actinopteri > Characiformes > Lepidarchidae > Lepidarchus > Lepidarchus adonis. Next base: position 37,051 of record JBBIGC010137849.1, read on the forward strand.
TTTGTGCAATAGGAACTCCTCTTTGGGATTGCCACAGACATGCTATATCCATTCATCACATACATCAATGAGCCTTGGGTGCCTATGACCCTGTCGCTTTTTCACCACTTGTTTCTGTTTGGATCACTTTTGGTAGCTACTAACTATCGCAGACCTGGAACACTCCACAAGACCTGCTGTTATGAAGATGCTCTGTCACCAAGCCATCACAACAAGGTCCTCGTCAAAGTGGCTCTGCTGAGCTGGTTAAAACAATGAGAGCTTTCTTGTAACCTCCACATTTATTCAATTATTCTGGCATGGTTTAATCATTGTTTCGTCTCCCAGTTCGACTATGTATCAGATCTGTATAGTGTTTGTAATGTATGTTTTCAGCAAAATGCCGTCTCTGTTATTAAGGTTTACTGGAGGTTTGCATTTTTGCTGAATGATGTTTGTGTTTTGAGGCATGTGGGTGGATGTGAACCATGTGCCTGTGCCTCTCAGAATCTGTCCTGCTGCCACCATGAGTGATCACATCATCAGTAAAGACAAATAAGTGACACCACACATGCCTGTGACAGTGGGGTTCACAAATGAGATGGTTTGTTCATTTGCTCATCAGGTTCGGGTTGGTCTTCAATCTCTCACATATTGAATATTCACATATTCAAGTCATCCTTTCTGCCTTGTAGACTCAATAATGATTGGATTTTGCAGTTTACCACAGCATGATATATTTATAATACATGTATTATATGTTTATGATTTTTGTAAAACTGTTTTAAAGCAAAATCACATAATTTATTTTATTTTTACAAACAAGAACAAGAACTAGAAGGGCAGAAAATAGCCAGTAGGAGAAGTTTTTCATGAAAAATATACCTGGCTGTTTAACCAAAACATTTTTCTCAATCATGGCTTTTTCATTTACTTAAATTTTAGAGTAGTATAAATTATTCCTACTTTAGAATTTCCTAATTCCTAATTTATATCTAAATGTTTTCCTTTTTATTTTTTAATAGCAATACCAGAAGCAGTGCTGTGAAACCATACTCTAGTCTTTGATAATAAGAACAGAATGTCATTAATTACTAGGGAAAGTAAGTTTTAACACTGTTGAAGTTAGATAATAAAACAATTCAATTTAATTTTCAAATGGAATTAAGCAAATAATGCCAGAGCTCAGCTCCAGACAGGAGGATTTGGACTTTGAGCAAATATTTCAGAATTAGGTCTGTACAGAACCCTAAGCTCTGTAAGCTGCAATAAGCTTACCCATACAAACAATACAAAATACAAAAATAGGTATTTGCATGGTTAGATGAAATAATCAAGTGGAATTTCTGGGCAGTTTTGACGGCATCGAACATTTATATGTTTGCACGAGTATCGCGCCATTGAAATTTCAGTAATTAAAATGACATTACTAAATGTAAAAAGTAATCTGTCATAGTACTCATTACTTCTCAAAATAGTGGAATTACAGTGGCATGTAATTATAATACCTGTAATACATTACTAAGATCATTGTCCCATCCTGCCCAAATCCAAAGATTCAATTCAAATGTTAGGGTTCTTTCCAGAACCTTCACATTACATGGAAATGTATTCAACATCTAAAAGGTTCTTCACACTCACACATCTCTGGAGACTCCTGGAAAAGGGTTAGAAGGTACTGTTCTATGGCATTGTGCAAAATAACTCTTTTTAGAATGCTTCTTTAAAACTGAGCTGCATGATAGCAAAACAGTATCTGCTTCCTTCCATTCTTCTTAAGAGGTTTTCTGTACTTTATTTTGTTTGGTTTGGTGTTGTTGTTTGCTTGCTTCAGATTGTGGACTAGGAGTTTGTCATCATTCAGTTATTCATACATGCTGTTATTAAAAGTGATAGAGCTAGACAGGGCCGGAAAGTCTGCTAAAGTGAAAGTATGAGCACTGTGTCATAATCTTACTAAATCCTTTCAGGAAGCGGTCAGATGGCCACTGATTTTAAAAGATGTTATTAGACAGAGAGAAAATTACAGTTTATAGTTAAAATTTGTGGAAGGCATAAGTTTCTCTTGTTGAAATGGGATCCAGAGAGAGAGAGAGAGAGAGAGAGAGAGAGAGAGAGAGAGAGAGAGAGAGAGAGAGAGAGAGAGAGAGAGAG
>JBBIGC010137877.1:0-21802 GCA_037576955.1 Lepidarchus adonis
AGAGAGAGAGAGAGAGAGAGAGAGAGAGAGAGAGAGAGAGAGAGAGAGAGAGAGAGAGAGAGAGAGAGAGAGGCATAGCGAGAGAGGCAGAGGTAGTTTTGTATTTCCAGTTTCATAAAACTGTGTTTTGAAGCTTGGTTTGAGCTGGAGTTTAAATGTTCATGAGGATTGTACTGTCCTGTAAAATCACAGCAAGCATGGAAAAGCTGAAAATATATTTGTGATTAGTCTGTTAACAAGAATAGAGGCAGAAATTGCTTCTGAAACTCAGTATTTCACAAAGAATTTTGAAAATATACCCTGCTCCACTATCCACACAAGACAAACACCAATTAGAGCATGTAAGGACTTTACTGCTGCATTAGACAGCAGCCTGACATGATCTGTGGCACCAAAAAGAGACTTCTGCAAAAATAGCAGGACATTTATGTAAATTACCTCTGTTACATTCTCTTGATCAGTGACCTTTCTAGACAGCTATTTAGCATGAAAATGGGTCTGAATTTTATTATGTTGTTAAAATGTCCTTAACATGGGAACTCTGGAAAGGTGCTAAATGTATATATTGAATATTTGAATAAAAGCTGTGTGGAGCACTATATTCTTCTGCTATTACTGCTATTAAAAAATCTAACACGTTAAGAAAAGGCCTTGAGAAACCAGACTGTAAATTTAGCCTTGTACGATGCTGACAATACTTTGAGCAAAGAGGAAGTAGTACTGGTATTCAGAAGAGGAGATATTCTCTGTCAAATAGGTATTTTAATAATGATGTTGATTATTGAAAATAGAGCACAAAGTTAGTTATATGATGAAGGAAGCACATAATGTACAGGGTCAAAATCAATTAAGAGTCTGGCCAACAATAATTAACTGCCTAAGATACACCACTATATCAACAATGTACCACAGAGTCAGCTCTTTAACAAATTCATGAATTCCACCTACACTGCCTTAGTGAAATAATAAACACCAAGTGTCAACTGATGTGCTTTCCATATGGGTCAAGTCAACACATTTTTTTGCACTTCCAATTATCTGACTACATCTGACTAGGCAGGGTGTGTTAATTAACATAGTGAAAAGACCTTTAGGAGTGGGAGGTAAATTAATATAGGACAATCTAGGAGCAACAGCAACTAATTTATTCAGCATCTAACTTATTTATTCTGTCAATTCACTTACCTTAAATCATAACATGATAAATAAATGTTCTTTGGCTTATGGGGAACTGAGCATGTGCTCATGTGGAGATACGGTCTTCTTTGCAAAATTACTTGAAAAGTGACAAATTTTATTGTTCTGTTGAATATAAAATTAAGTATATTCAGTATATAAGTATATATATATATATATATAAATGTATACTGTAGAATGTAAGATTTCATTCAAAGATGAAGAATACACTGCAAATATCTTGACTAGTCAAATAATCTTAAATATAACCAATATATCTATTACTTATAGGCTGTTGTTACAATACTATACAATTTTGTGAAATGTAATAAAAACAAAAATCTGTAATATTTTGGCAGACCAACTTAAATGTACTTTGTAAGTAAAAAACAAACATTGAATTTTATGCCTGCAACACACACAAAAACAACTAAAAACGGCAATAAAGTCAAAAAGGAATATTCAGGTAACACATTTGAAACATTTTACATTAACTGTGGAGAGTGGTGGCCTATTAGGTAGGACCTTGCCCTTGGGATTGGAAGTTTGCAGGTTAAAGACTCTTCACAGGTAGCATTCAGCATGGCACAGTCTCTACACTGCTCCTCAAGTAATATTGACAGCTGCACGATGCTCCATGTGTACAACTGTTATGGGTTAAATAATGGCTAGAAATACAAGAAGTAGTCCATCAAAAGTCTTTGCAAGCAAGTAAGTATTGTCAATATTTACTTGTCAAAATATTGACAAGAATTTAAAAAAGATGCGCTCATAAGTACTTTACCATCAAAACTTTACAGAGTCCACCAATATATAAAAATGTAACATTAAATTAAAATTTAAATTAAATTAAATTAAATTATCCAACAAAAAAGTAATACATTGATTCTATGCATAAACAACCCCAAATTCCAATGGACTTGAGCTCATGTTAGATTAACCAAAAATGTTTGCTAGAGACAGATGAGTTCATGTTTTAGTTTGTTTTTGAGGAAAAATAGCTGTTCATCTCTGTTACAAAGGCAAAATGGGCCACCCACTCTGGTATAAGCTATAGGTGCAAAAGCCAACATTAATAGTATGAGGACACATCAGTCCCTATGGCTTGGGTGTCTGGCATTGTGAAGTTCCCACTAATGTGAGGTGATTTAAAGTAATTTAAGAGCCATGTGCTGCAATGACAGTGAAGTCTTTTTCCAGAAAGACCATCATAGTTGATCAGTGAGATTATGTCAAGCATGGCTTTGCTGACAAAGATTGGCAGCAGTTCAGATCAAAATCAACAGTTCAAGAACCAAAATATACAAGTAACAAATTTAGCAAATACCAAACCAGCAACTAAAGGGAGGTTGTATGTATGTATGCATACTGTACATTAATCTAATGTATTAATACAAATTATTCAACAATTATAAGACATTATTTTATACAAATATAACATAATGACACTTATGAAATAATAATTATGGGGCAGTATTTTGTACAGATGTTTGCTTGTGTAGGATAAAGCATTCTTGACATCAGCATGTGCAGTATGTAAGATGTAAAGCGCATGTGCATATCCATTCACAGTTCAGGTGTCATTGTTTGGGAGTGTGGGGCAGGCAGTGTATGTCTGATGGCTAGTGGCAGAAAGCCATGCAAAAAAGGGACAATCTGGCCCTAACACTGCGGTAGCATTTGCCAGATGGGAGCAGTGTGAACAGTCCATGTGAGGGGTGGGAAGGGGTCACACACAATGCAGGAGGCCGTCCAGATGAGGAATTTCTGGAAGATGCTCTATAGGCGAGGGAAGGACACCACAATGATGTTGCCAGCTGTTATAACTAACCTTTTCAGGCTCTTTTGGTCATCAATGCTGCCACTGTTGCATAATTCAGTTAGTCAGAGCACCCTTGTAGAACACTGTGAGGATGAAGGAAGGGAGGCTTTTCCACATCTGTCTTGTTAGGAAGTGGAGATGTTGCTCTGCCTTCTTGGTGAAAGAGGACATGCTGGAGTTTAAGGTGAGGTCATCAAAGATATGCAACCCTAGACACAAGGTATTCTTAACTGTCAGCTGCTTAACTTTTGTTTTGACCATACCACAAAAAATGGGTTTCAGGTCATGTCTTTACTAGGCCACTGCTACATAAACAAATTGCGCTTTGTGGACTGATGCCTGAAGACACTCATTTAGTACTTTCTCACATACAGAACATTTATGTTCCTCTCACTTAGCAGGTGTTTTTTCCTTGCCACTCTCACACGGATACCAGAATCTTCCTAACGGCGAAATCTTTAACACGGACATGAAATGAGCTGATAAAAGCTTGCAGCTCTGTGAATGTCCTTCTAGGTTTTTCTGTGACTTCACAAATGTGTTTTGTAGGTACTCTTGGAGTATTTTTGCTAGACTGGGCCACAAGATTCAGTCACCCAGAAATTCACATGGCTGGTTGTGAAGTGAAAGTATATTATTTATCATTGTGAACACAATCACACAAGGTGCATCACAAAACGTTACCTCTGCATTTAACCCATCACATGTACATATGCGGAGCAGCAGGCATTTATCAACAGAAGAAAGCAGTGTAGTAAGGATGGTACCATGCTCAAGGGTACCTCAGTGGTGCCTGGGCTGGGGCTTTCTGATCTGAGGAGCAAAGTCCTAACCACTAGACCACAACTGCCCCATTTTAAGTATTTTAAGTATTGAAGTAATGTCTATATTCAACAGGGCTGATAGCAATTCCTCTTGGTAGAGGTTGGTCCATTTTAAATCTATCACTTAAATATCACTGTTGTTTTAAATTATATCAAAATTAAATCATAACTGTGTAGCAAAGAAGTTAAATCAGAGGAACTCAAGAGGGGGGCAAATACTTTTTCAAGGCACTGCATTTGCCATGCTTTTGCTTTTGAAATTATCTTTGTTGGTCAAACAGTCCTGGAGAGAGTAACAAAAGTCTTAGATTTATGTACAGTCTGTCTGACCTACTGAAATCCAGATAAATTAAAGAGTGCTCCCACATTGGCTAATTATTAATGAATACACCAACAGGAGAAACAATGAACAACAATGGTGGGCATGGCAGTGTTGCAAGAAGAAATCCATTGCTTTCTAAAAATTTCTGCCAATCAGCATTTTGTCAAAGATCACACAACAGCCTATAGGGAAAAATGTTTTGTGGATGGATAAAACCAATACAAAGTTTTGTTTGTTTTGAATGAGCCGCTTTATGTTTTGAGATAGAAAAGATCTAAATACCAGTATAGGACCATTATCCCATTTGTAAAATAAAGTTATAAGGTCCTATTCATGAATATAGAAGTTTCAGGAGTATTTATACAAAAGGGAAGTTATGAATGATAATTAAAGAACACTCAACAATAGAACTGAAAATAGTAATATATAAATGGGAACATATTTATTTACTTTTTGACCATAATGCCTATAAGTGCCAATAATTAAAAGTATTTGTTTTTTAGACCATTTTTTACAGAAATGTTTTTTTTAATAGTACAGAAATAGTTTTCAGAGAGATTATTGCTTCATAACTTTCTTTTACATACCTTTACCAAGAATGCCAGTAATTCTGGAGCTGACTGTATTAAAAACTGACTAAGATATAATTTTGAATCTTCTCTGTTAATGCTTTGTCAGACCTGTAATGCAGCTCTTTCAGTTCCTGCTCATCCTGGAGGATTCCCAAATAAATACTCTGTGTTGTTCTAATGAGTTGATACCCCTGATAGCCAAGGAAGTTTTACTTGGAGAGAAAAAAAAACTCGACAATGGGTTAGATTGTATTTTGTGGATATTTTACTCCATGGCCATCCACTGACTTTTAAGATGTTTCTATTTAAGTCATAATTCATCCTTTTGCTGCTGGTAATCACACCAACAATAAAAAAAACATTTAAGTTATATTGCTCCACTGTTATACATGGTAATATCACTATGCCTTACAGATGGATTAGTATGTTTTGCATAATTGTGAGCGGTTTAATTTTGTCCCCCCACATTTCCTTCTTTTCTTCGCTCTGCTACAGGTTAATATTCCTATCTTGCTAGATGACTGTGATAAAAAAAAACTGCAAGCTTATTTATGTGGCTTCTTCTTGAGCTTTATAAAGATGTATGCTGTCATTTTAAAACTTAAGACTTTGACAGTACATCCTGAGAAGTGTTTATGATCTCTATATCAGGCGTAAATGGGTTTTTCCTGATGTCTGAATATGTTCAGCGCACTGCTTCTACTATTCTGCTGTGCAATGCTACCCCCTAAGCTGAACAGCTTACAGCATGTACCAAACAGCTCATTTCAACACACCGGTTTATTAGACTGTCCTCTGTTACATTTAATACCAAACAACTATTTGTTCAGCCACACCAAGAACAAACTACTAGTCCATATCTAGAGATCTTTCCTCAATACCTCAAGGTAGCATTGAAAGGATTAAAAAGAGCGGTCTTAAATTTACAAATAAACATGGGCTTGAATCTACGGTTCTATGGGTTTTCGGTTTTATTTTTGTTAAAACAGCATCTCTAGTTGCAGCAGGCATCTCATTCCAGTGTCTATGGTGGAATTCCAACACAAGCAGACCTCATTTTACTTAGGTGTTCACCTGAACCAATTAGATTTAAAGAGGAAATACAGCAGGGAAAATAATGATTGAACACGTCACTGATTTTCAAAGTAAATATATTTCTAAAGATGTTGGCAACAACCCATCAAATCCACACATGCAAAAAAATTAAACCATAAATATCCATACATTGAGTTATGTGCAATAAAATAAAATGGCATACGGATGAAGCATTGAAGATGCTTACTAAAATGTATGCCTAATACTGTAAATGTATTTAATACTTCATACAAAAGCCTTTAAATCCTGAAGGTTCAATTGGCCTTTTCTATGAACTTTGAGCATTAGTTTGTTCCTTAGACATGTTCCTTAGATTTCTATAGGAATCACATCAGGTGATCGGCTGGGCCATTCTAGCAGCTTTATTTTCTTTCGCTGAAACCAATTGAGAGTTTCCTTTGATGTGTGTTTGGGATCTTTGTCTTGCTGAAATGTCCACTTTCATTTCATTTGCAATTATCCTGGTAGATGGCAAAAACATTTTTTAAGAATGTCTGTATAATATTTTCCATTCATCCTTCAAAAATATGAAGCATGAAAGTGCTGTATTCTGAAAAACCTATGATGCCTTTTGACCTCCAAACATGGTGTGTATTATGGCAGTTTAACTTTGGTCTCATCTGACCAGACTATATTCTCCCTGTATTTCACAGGTTTGTCTAAATGTTGGTCCATTAAACAATGGAGTCTTGCATGGTGAGCGTGTATAAAGGCCATGGTGGTTGAGTGCATTACGTACTATTTTCTTTGAAACAGTTGCACTCTGCAAATGATCCTTGGCTCTTGGACAACTCTTCTGATAATTATTTTCACTCCTCTTTCTGAAATCTTGCAGGAATTGTCATCAGTATTTTTTTAAACAATAAAGTTGCAACGGTCTTGAGAGAGCTCTGGTTTTACCCATCATGGGATGTTAGTAATTAAGTGGTGGAATTGCTTTCTAATTACTCATAGATTTCAGCAGCTGTCCTGATTTTCCTTTTGCACCTTTCTTTCTTCATGTGTTCAATACTTTTTTCCCTGTGTCATTCCATTTTATTACACATACCTTACAGTAATGTAGGGACATATATTGTTTAATTTCTTTGCATGTGTGAATTGAATTGGTAGTTTCTGACATCTGGTGAGAATTTCATGCGAAATGCACTTTTAGAAATTATTTACTTAGAAAACTGGTGACATGTTCAGTACTTACAGTATTTTACCTGCTGTATATAAAATCACTTTTGTGGTCATCACCCTTCAGAACCAGTCTGAATGGATAACAATGTCTGCATTATTTTCAAAAGTTCATACATTAGTACTGTGTTATTTAAAATTGAATTTACTTTTGATTTCTGTGCATTATTCAAGGTCTGAAAACACCTTTTTGTTATATTGACCAATTTTTTCTGTAATTAAAATGCTTTAAATGCATTTTGTGGAATTCTGGAAAAATGTTATCAGTGTTTTATGGACTAAATCAAGTGTTCATGTTCCACAAGCACATAGCTACACATAGTAAAACCTTATTTTTCCACAGCTGTATATATTTTTTTTCAATTTAAATAAACTAAAAAAATAAAGAAAATGTTACTGAGGGAACACAAAGTGTTTTTTTCTATGGCATCACTGCAGATTTAGCATTTTTTTTAACACTTTCTACTATTTCCAAAAATAAACCAAGCCCAAAATGTGCACCCACAGTGCATTTCATTTCCCCATCTGATCTGAAAAGGGAACAGGAGGAATACTTGTCACTTCCTATTAACACCGTGGGCACTAAGTGTGTGAGGAGCTCTGTGGTGCAAGGCCATGCTGTTCCTCTGGGGCCTGTGGTTGTGATTCTCCAAATCAAAAAAGCAGCTGTTCTTCTGGTAGATTCCTTCTGCGCCAGGACTCAATTTCTCCACTGTGACGGACGGACATGCCCTTTTCCCAGCACACTTCTTCTTAGACCCTTCTTCTGAATCCATTCTTCCTCAGTCATTCTCATAGCTTTATTTTTGTGTTCTTCACAGCGACCCCTTCAATCCCCCTCAGTTATGCACTGTGTCTCCCACTAGCTAATTCCTGTCATTCCCTGCTTCCTCTTGAGTGAAAGAGGGAGGCTGATTGTCAGTCGCTATGTAACAGGTATCTGTCAGGGGAGTAATTACTTTGGTGAAGTTCAGAGGTTCAGCATCTGTGTATGATGGCTAATCAACACATTGGTGAGCCATGCAGGCAATAAGAACAGCAGAAGAGCAGCCCTTCTAAACCTGCTGCACACCAATTCTGTTCAAGCATTCAGAACAAGAACTGCAAACTGATTACCAGTAGCTGATGAATATTGCATGTAAAATGTATCTCTGACAATGGCATTGTATATGACCACAAGTACTCTTTCAGATTTTTCTGTTATTGATTTCTTGGTGTTTTCATTGTATTTTTTCCCTTTCGTATTTAAAAGAAAGGGTTCTGCACAAACATACTGGCCAGTCTTCCTTTGCTCTTCTATTGTCAACCGCCTTCTTTGTACTCGAAGAATGCTGAGTGAGCACCACTCGTGCTCTCAAACCTAGTCAGTGTATGGAGAGAAGCATCTAAGTGAAAAAGTCTGCCTTGTTTCTAAGCATGCAGTTACTTTACAGTACTGCTCCTTTACTGATACATGACATACATTTCCACACAAGTTCAAAATTCATCTTTTTTTGTTCCAACAGCTTATAAATAAATAAATAAATAAATAAATAAATAAATAAATAAATAAATAAATAAATAAAAAGTCTGCTTAGACTTTTTCATGACTGATTCAGGAAAAAGTCTAAGCAGAGGTTAGAGTAAAAAAGGTAAAAAGTCAGTTTACTGGTAATTATGACTCTGTAATAATTATATAATGATTCCCTTGTTCAACATGGAAGCTCTGCCAACAGACAGAGAAGTTAAAGTAGTCCCCCCAATATGTGTATCTGAGCATGTAAGGAATACGTAAACCTTCACTGTAGGCCACTGTTTGTAGACTAAATGACATGTATATAAGCCCTTTATGACAATATTATATATATATACTGCGTTCCAAATTATTATGCAAATTCTATTCAAGTGTTATAAAGATGAAATATTTTGTTTTTTTAACTAAACTCATGGATGGTATTGTGTCTCAGGGCTCTTTGGATCACTGAAATCAATCCCAGACACCTGTGATATTTAGTTTGCCAGATGAGCCCAAGTAAAGGAAAAACTACTAAAGAAGGGCGTTCCACATTATTAAGCAGATTCCCATTTTCAAGCAATATGGGAAAGAAAAAGTATCTCTCTGCTGTTGAAAAGAATGAAATAGTTGAATCCCTTGGACAAGATATAAAAAACCCTAGATATTTCATGAAAGCGTGATAGTCATACAGTTAAGAGTCCGAGCACACCTGGATAAAGGCACAATGAGAAAGGTTTCTGTAGGATAGACATGCCGGATTAAAAGAGCAGCTGCTAAAATGCCATTACAGAGCAGCAAACGGGTATTTAAAGCTGCTGGTGCCTTGGGAGGCCCGCGAACGTCAAGGTGTAGGATCCTCCAGAGGCTTGCAGTTATGCAGAAACCTTCTATTCAGCCCCTAACCAGTGACCACAAGCAGAATCAGCTGCAGTGGGTCCAGATCTACATGAAGACTCATTATCAAACAGTCTTGCTCACTGATGAGTGCTGTGCAACCCTGAATGGTCCAGATGGATGGAGTGGTGCAAGGAAAACCTCTACATCATTGACTGTTATCTGCATTAAAGTGGTGTGTCCCCCAACCTCCCCTGACCGCAATCCTACCGAGAACCTCTGCAGTATCCTCAAGCAGAAGATCTATGAGGATAGGAGGAAGTTCACATCCAAACAGCAGATCTGGGAGGCTATTCTGACAACCTGCAAAGAAATTCAAGCAGAAACTCTCCAAAAACTTACAAGTTCAATGGATGCAAGAACTGTGACGCTGGTTAGTAAACAATCACATATTACTAAAAGTGGTGCAAGGAAGTACAACTGGGGGAAAAGTGAACAGTGAGTTGGCTCACTGATGCATGTATGGAGCAGCAGCTAGCCCACCTGGTTAAACCCCACAGATGCAGATCCCTACTGCAGCACTAAAAGTTTATGCTGTCTATGATAGAAAGGTGTCAGAGCACAGAGGGTAGCACAGACAGAGTTATTTTAGTAGCATAGGGAGCACCTACACAATTTAAGGAAGGTGGTTTTAATGTTATGGCTGATCAGTGTATATGCATAAATGGAGAACTGTTCATTTAAAAGATCCACTTTCAGTTGAGCTTCAAATTTTGGATAGCCAGCTTCACATAATCTTCAAGCACTATTTGATAAGAAGCAAGATTCATAAACAGAATCAATAACTGCATTCTACCTAGTAAGCGGCAAAGCAAACAGGAATACCAGATTTAATTTTAGAAAAAACATTTATCCATATTTTCTAATGTGATTGATCTGTTTTAGTTCATTTAAACTATAAAAATAACTAAAATCAAGCACACACGCATGCACGCACACACTCACGCGCACACACGCACGCGCACGCACGCACGCACGCACTCACGCGCACACACACACGCACGCGCGCACGCACACACACACACACACACACACACACAGAGATAAGCCATAACTCACTGCTGTATATGAGAGCGAAGGCCAGTCCATCTCCCAGTCACACAAAAAATAGCTGAAAAAGTGAATGTTGGTTATGAAAGACAGATGTCAGAACACACAGTATCACAGCAAATCACAATTTGTAACGTCTGCATCTACACAGCCACAGGCCAGAGTGCCCATGCTGACCCTGGTCCACTGCCAAGGATAGCACCAGGAGGCACTATGGGAAAAAGCAATGCTGGAAGTGTTGGAGAAACATTACAAAGAGCTCAAGGAGTTGACTTGGCCTCCTAACTCCAGATCTTAATCTGATCAAGCATCTGTAGAAGTATCTTTTTTTATGATTTCTTAACCATTTTTCAGAGAATATGAATTATAACACAAAAACTCTTCTTTCACTCATGGTTAGTGTTTAGCTGAAGCCATTTATTATCAATCAATTGTGTTACTTTTTACATTATAATCACAAACTATCCAAATGACCCTGATCAAAAGTTTACGTACCCCAGTTCTTAATACCATGTATTGCACCTTTTAACATAAATGGCAGCTTGAAGTCCTTTGTTGTAGTTGGTGATGAGGCTCTTTATCTTCTCAGACAGTAATTCTACCCATTCTTGCTGAAAAAATACAAAAAAAACATTTCCAGTAAGTTCTTACATGCTGTCTTGCATGAACTGCACGTTTGAGGATCTCCCCAGAGTGGCTCAATGATATTGAGGTCAGAAGACGTAGATGGCCACTCCAGAACCTCCACTTTATTTTGCTGTAGCCAATGACAGATGGACTTGGCCTTGTGTTTTGGATCATTGGCATGTTGGAATGTCCAAGTATGTCCCATGCGCAGCTTCCAGGCTGATGAGTGCAAACTTTCCTCCAGCATTTTTTGATAACCTACTACATTCATCTTGCCATCAAGTCTGACCAAATTTCCTGTGCCTTTATAGCTCACACGTCCCCAAAACAACAGCAATCTGTTGTCATTATGATTTTAAAAGAGTAAACACAGTTGTTTGACATAAATGGCTTCAGCCAATCACTAACCATGAGTGCAAGAAAAGTTTTTGTGACAATGTTTTTTTTCTTGTGACAAATGGCCAAGAAATCATACATTTTGTCAGGGTATGTAAACTTATGAGCACATCTGCATGAGCTTAATGTATCTTATACTCTTCCCTGGTCCTATATATGTGTGTGTACAACATGCACACCTGTCTGTCAGCTATCAGATATGTTTGCCAGTATGTGCTGTGTTAATCATACCCAATACCCATTAACACATCAGGGCGCCATACTGTTTGTGTGGATGCATTGTCTGTTGCATTGATCTCTCCCTCTCGTTTGCTCTCTCTCCCTTTTCATCTTCACTTTCACTCGCTGTCTTCCTACTGGTGGACCTCAGTCTCAGTCTTTATTGGTTTTTTGTGTACCCTGACCAATCATAGGACCATATCGGACAGAAGCAAGGCAGGACTACAGTTCAAAATCTGCAAAGTGTAGTCTGCTTGTGTATCCTGTTTGGTGTCCTCTGTGTTTAAGTCATTCGTGTCTGTTGGAGTTTCTTCCCGGGTGGGAGGTAAGCTTAGTCTGTGTGTGCATATACAATACATACATATATACTTTGTCGAGACACTCTAGTTTAGAGAGCAGACATAAACCTTTGCAATTTCAGATTTAGAGAAGCAGTTAGATGATTTTGTTTGTGTATGTTAGAGAGCTTAACTGTAAAATATCTAAGCCAGTTAGACTTCTTTTGTTTTGTTCATTTCTTTGTGCTGTGCAGACTAGCACCCCCTACCCCCCACCCTTATTATCTGTTGTCTATAGTATGAGCGTGTAATTAAACCTCCTCTTTATGACTCATACCATGTGGCTACTTGACCACAGTAAGTTGTCACCCAGATTTCAGTTATACACAAAAAATCCTTTAGGATTAATGTTTTGTTGGCTAGTGACCTACCATTCACAAGAGCCATCTTAGCAGGAGCAGAAACCAGCGTGCTTGCCGTCTGAGAAGCATGCGCGATAGACCATAGATCGTGGAGAGTCACCCCACGTCCCCTAGAGTAGTGAATGCCGAACCGGCGAGTCCACTGCCTCACATTGGAGCCGACAACAGGAACAATACAGGAACTGATCTGCGCCAAGCAGCGGTACGAAATGAAGCACCGACACATCCACCAAGCACTGCCAGGGAAAGCGTCTGAAGAGCATCCGAAACAGGCTTTCAGCTTCATGCGCCAAACGCTGCGTTTTACATGGCGTCTGCATCTCTGTCTTCTGTTTGCAGGAGCACGGTACAGGTGAGGTGGGATCCCAGAGAGAAGCAGGGAGCAGTAAGTTTCCTCATTGTCTAGTCTAGACTGAAACAAACTTTTAAAGGAAGGTCGAAGATCCAGTAATGTTTGGCGGTCATATGTTAGCAGAGAGCTGACATTTACAGTGATAATCAGCAGTAAAAAGAGGAAAAATAGAAATGAAGGAGAGAAGTTCAAGCAGCAGCCATCACACGTTGGCGCCATCTTGGATTTCTCCTGCAGGTCAGGACACCAGGGAAAGAATTGTACACCTGCACAAGACTGGGATGAGCCAATCTACATTAGGCAAGCATCTTGGTGAGAAGAGATCAACTGTTGGAGCAATTATTAGAAAATGGAATCACTGACAATCTCTTTCAACCTGGGGCTCCATGCAATCTCACGGTGTAGGTACAAATGATCTTGAGAACGGTGAGGAAACAGTCCAGAACTACACAGTGGGAACTGGTCAATTACTTGAAGACAGCTGGGACCACAGTAACAATGCTTACATTTAGTCATGCACTACATCTTCAAGGCTTAAAATCCTGCAGCACTCAAAAAGTCTCCCTGCTTATGCACATATCCAGGCCCATCTAAAGTTTGCCAGATACCATCTGGATGTCATGTGGTCAGATGAGACCAAAATGGAACTCTTTGGGATAAACGCCACTTGCTGTCTTAGGAGGGGAAAGAATGCTGAGTTGCATTCCAAGAACCCCATACCCACTGTGAAACATGGGAGTGAAAACATTATGCTTTGGGGCTCCTATTCTGCAAAGGAGACAGGACGACTGATCCGTATTAAGGAAAGGATGAACAGGACCATGTACCATAATGTAATTAGAAAAATGTGATTTCTGATGAGGAATAAATTAAGACACCTCCACCTATTTTCACAGTTTAAATGACTCAAATCAAACACAGGTGTAGCACCTCAGGTACACGATTAGAACACTGTTAAGGGAGGTTTGCCCTTTTTAAACCTCAGAGCTTTAGTTTGGTGTGCTTCTGACTGTTGAATGGAGACTGAACACCATGATGAGGTTAAAAGAATTACAAGAGTTATTCAGAAAGAAGACTGTAGTGGCTTATATCAAGTACGGGAATAAAATTATATTAAAAAAATTGCAATCAGCCATTCCACTGTCCGGAAAATACTGGAGCACCCAAAAATAAAAATCTACCATGACTTTTACCATGTGTCAGAGAGTGTTTGGGAAACATGTGAGACCATCTGTAAGAACTATTCAGTTGTTATGTATATAGCTTGTATCTATATGTATAATGTTGTATATTGTGTATTTATGTAATATGTTATAATTTCTTTATTATCTTTGAATTCTGCAACTGGTGTGTAAATTTCACCCAGGATCAATAAAGTATCCATCCATCTATCTATGCATCTATCCATCCATCTATCTATCCACCTACCTATCTATCCATCTATCTAGCTATAACTGATATGTTTTCATCTGATAGTTTATAACAGTAAAAATACATACAGACAATATATTAATGGCAATATCACAACATATTAATGATAATGTGCTAATCAGCAAATTATTGATTTACGTAGATCATCAGGACGTAAACATTCTATTTTCCCTTATAGAAGAAAGCCTCTCACAAAAGTGGGGTCACTAAACTCTATATACTATAATCAAGCGGAAAAAAAGCTATACATAAGGCATACATTTTCCAGTTTTGTCTTTGATACTGGTCTAAACTATAAAACACAAACATAATATACATTACAGATATTAACCATAATACAAAAGTGTCCTGCCTCAATTTCAGGTTCTACAGTAAGATTGTACAGCAACTGTTCTCTGAAGAACATTCTGAAGTAGGACAGTGAGAAGACTTGGGAGATGGTCTCAATATCCACATCAGTACTTAACCTGCTTAAATTACTCAGTTAAAAAGATGCAGCTTTCTGGTACAAACCCAGTGCCACCAGCAGTCTAGAAACACCCCTGCTAGCACAGCTGTGCCACAGGAGAGCACAGTATGACTCACTGACTGTTTAAATATATCACAAGAATACAGGCTGAACTGGTGGATCCGAACACAGAACATCAAGGCTGCATACAGAAATGACACCTCACCAGAAACTGATTGTGTTGCTATTTTATTGGCT
Source organism: Lepidarchus adonis (assembly GCA_037576955.1). Classification (NCBI taxonomy): domain Eukaryota; kingdom Metazoa; phylum Chordata; class Actinopteri; order Characiformes; family Lepidarchidae; genus Lepidarchus; species Lepidarchus adonis. The sequence goes on from JBBIGC010137877.1 coordinate 14,861, forward strand.
GCCTAAAGACCAGAGGAGATATTAGAAAGTGATTCAAACACATGTTAAAATGGCTCTAAGGACACAAATTTCCTTTACATTTTAGCGTGATATCACTGTACCCATGCCCAAATAAGACGTACAGCTAGCTCAAAGAAGCTGACAAAACAAACTTAAATACATGTAAAAAACACACATATGTATATTCCTCCACAGCTTCAACAGTCACATAAACCACTCGGTTTAAGTCTTTCCAGAACATTTTCATTGGATAAGGATAGGACTTTGGCCATTCACTTTAACCTCATTATCTATTCTTTGGTAGAATGGCTTGTGGGTTTAGGAACATTGTATTGTTGCATGACCCACTGTATCAAGATTATGTTCACAGACAGATGTTTTGAAAACTTTAGAATTCTTTGGTGCAGTTAAGAATTCATTGTTTTCCAGGGCCAGATGCGCCACCACCCTGCTTCACAGATGGGATAAGGTTCTTATGCTGTATTTTAAAGAGTTTTCTTTCTCCAAATGTAACTCCTCATTTAAGAAAAAAAAGTCATCTTTTGGCTTCATCCATCCACATAACATTCTTCCAGGATGCTTCTGGTTTGTCCACATGATCTACAGTAAACTATAGACGGGGAGATATGTTCTTTTTGGAGAGCAGTTTCCTTTCTCCTTTCAGGCCTTTCATGCAAACCAGTGTTGTTCAGTGATTTTTTATGGACTTAAACATTAACATTACCCAATGCAAGACAAGCCTTTAAGTGCTTAGCAGTTAACATGGGTTCCTTTGTAACCTCTTGGACTATTACACACTTTGCCGTTATGTTTGATGGTCGACCACTTCTGGGTAGGGTAACAATGGCCTTGAATTTCTTCCATTTGTACACATTCTGTCTGAGCATTGATTGGTAGAGTGCAAACTCTTTACAAAAGGACTTTTAAACCTTTCCAGCTTTATTGGCATCAATAACTCTTTACTCTAGGTCCTCAGACAACTTTTTCTAACCATGATAAAAAAAAAACATGATTTTGAATTTGTGATAAGGATTTGCAGGATCCCTGATCAATCCCCTTTCAATAAAACCAGGTCACCTACACACACCTGATTGTCATCCCATGGCTTGTGCGTGTTCAGGTTTTCAGGTTTTCATTCTGTGTGCTCCTGCTTTAATGCATGCCTGATCACATGTGCACCCAGACTTAGGGAACAAACCTGGTCACCCCTGAAATTATGTATACAGTCAATAGTTCCAACAGCTCTGTGTTTGTATTCTTTCAATCGTCCTCTTTTTCATACAGCTTGTGGGCTCTAGTTACAAGTAAAGCTCTTTGCTGTTCATTGATTTGTCTATAAATGGCCTACAAGCTCAGTGCAGTCTGCCCAAAAAGGCTGAATGTATTACTTTAAAAGTAGTTGAGATTACATGGATTTTTAAAGATAGGATATTTGAATGCAAAAGCTACAATTCTATCAGAGCAACATACAGCACATGGGCAGACAGGATTTAGCCTGGAAAATGTGCTACTAATGTTTAAAATATAGTGCTGGTAAAAATTTATCAAATTAACATGTTAGGATTGCAGAGACTTTAAGCTCCAAAAAGCATTTGCAAGCTCTGATATCTGCCAGAGGATGTGTTACTAAGTACTGTATATGTAGGGTGCAGAAACTTTTGGACAGTGTCATAATAATGTTTTTATTGTTTATTTTTGTTTAATTTATGGCATAAAAAGTAACTATGCATCTGTTATAATATCAGGGGATGCCCAAAATTTTGCATAAAACTGCAATATACATAAGTTAAATCATGATTTCTGTCAAGCTTACAGGTTGTAGAATTTTGTTTTATTTCCAAGTATTACAGGAAAGCTGACCATTAATTTTATGTGGTAGCTAAGCATGACACTTTGCATTTCCTTTTATGCTCGGACTCAGCCACAAAACTCTTAACAGTATGTCTTCAGTTTTCATGAAATATCCAAGGTTTTCACACCTTGTACAAGGGATTAAACTATTTCATGCTTTTCAGCAGCAGAGATACTTTTTCTTTCCCATATTGTTTAAAAAAAAGGGGATCTGCTTAATAATGTGGAATGCCCTTCTTTAGAAGTTTTTCCTTTACATGGGCTCACCTGGCAAACTAAATATCACAGGTGTCTGAGTGTGATTTTATTGACCCAAAGAGCCCTGAGACACAATACCATCCATGAGTTTAGTTAAAAATAAACTAAATGTTTAATCTTTATGACACTTGAATACAATTTGCATAATAATTTGGAACGCAGTGTAGTCAAAATATTTCCACACTGACAAATTTCTCGAAGTCCTCTTTTTTAGCAGTGTCCTCGTTTTTAGAGCCTTGAGCTGTATTTGCTGGGGTGTCTTCTTTAGTTAGGTTATTTCATTCAGATATTTTATAATTTTGTCTTTTATCTCGCTTGCACTCCTGATGCACTGGTGTGCAAGATTGAAGAACCCCAAACACTACTTTTAAATAATATTATTGTATGTCAAAATATGGATGAAATTAGTTCGATCACACTGTATCAACCACATCTTATATTTATATCAATTAAAATGTTATTTGGCAATAATTACCATTATTATTATGTATTTTATGTTTTACACCTCTGGAGTACTACAGAAAACTATGACAGTTTATGACAGTCCATCTCAGCATCCAGAAATGAGACTTAAAATTAGTACATAAGAAGGAACCCATACAGATGCTCAGTGCAGAGATGCTAGCAGGTTTCCTGGGCCTAAGCTCATCTCAGACAGTCCATGCATTGTGGACTGACTAGTCCACACCTTACCTTATTTTTATTAAAAAAAAGGGCATCCTGATCTCTTTGCCAAACATGAAAACCACTATCCAGATTAGCAATAAAAAGTGCAAAAGCCAGCAACTGTGATGATATGGGAGTTCATCAGAGCCAATTCCATGGGTGAGCTACATGTACTGTATATGAAGGTATACAATGCCATGGACATTCTGCACAGGCTACAACAGCATGGCTACAGAAACACGGAGTGCATATGGTTGACTGGCCAGCTGCCAGTCCAGATCTACTATTTCCTATAGAAAATGTATCGAACATCAAGAGGAAAGAGGAAAATCAAAGAGCAATGACAACGATTTACTTTTAAGCAGCTGAAGCCTTATATCAAGTGTCACATGGCCCTGGGCTAATGCGCGTCACCACGCAGCTCCAATGACGGAGAACAGTCTCCAGGTTTCAGCACCTCGGATAGCGCTAGTTCTCCATTCAAAAAGAGCTGCGCAGCACATGAGCGGAGTATGCGCGTCCCCGCGGGGAAACGCCTACTCGCTCTCGGCTGGTGTCAGATTTAGTCCCATCAAGCCCGAAAATCATGACCATAAATGACAGCCCAGTGGAGACACGCGTGCTCAGCGTCATGCTCGTTACTATGCTTTGCCAGCTACCTGAGCCTTTCCTCTGTGTGTTCCTTACTCTAACTTTGCCCTTGACTGTTTGCCTTTGTCTAACATTTTGTGTCTTTTTTCTCCCACATGTTTCCAATTGCTCCCACGCCAGATGAAGGGGAGTACAAACTTTAAAAAATCCTAAAACTCCACCGCCTAGATCTCTTCCGAAGAGCTCAACCCCAAAGCTGACTTCCCCTCCTTATTTTCCTTACAAAGATCCTTTGTAAATATTGTAATTTAAACTTCCCCTCAGGGTTACTTTTTCGCCTACTTCCTCGTGTTGGTGTTGTCTGTGATGGATCTCGTTCACACAAGCAAATCTTTGAAAAGCAAAATCTGAATTTCCTTGAATTAAAGGTCTATTGCATTACATCTACAACTGGTAAACACTGTGAACATTGTATTAACTTGCAATAAAGCCTCGGCCACAGCTCAGCAAAGCTAAAAAGTTTACCTGCACGAGGCTCCACTGTCCGGTTGCCATTTGGGTCCATGAAGATGAATCTCCCTCCTCCAAAATCCATATTATAATCTGTTAGGTAGAGCAATGATGTGTAGTCAAAGGATCCATATGTCACCTGTAAAAGACACAAATTATTATTTTACTTACCATCTGCAAAATGCACATTTTTGTAGGTATGAATGAACTCAAACACATGCTCATTATGTTGCTTTAATGTTTTTCCCAATTACAATCAAGTACTAAAAACGTAACTAAACTTCAATGTAGTGGGTGTTGGTTTAAAGCACTGAATACTTTCCACCAATATTTTATGCATCTTGTACTTCCTAAGTGAAATGCTCAGTGTATCCAAATGAAATAAATTAAACATGGAGAACTATAGCTTTAACTACTTCAATCACAGTTCCCAATGGTAAGGCTGTTCCTGTCTGGGCTGTTTCCAGCACCTATTCAGGAAAATGGTAATAGGACAAATCCCAGGAGAACCACTCTTTTCATCATATACATTTGCAAACTCTTATCCAATCTCACAGGGTGTTATTCATTTCTATGCAAATGGAGGTGGTTGTAGGGCAATTAAGGAAAGTGTGGCAGGGAATGACAAATGATGGCAGTGCTGAAATTTCTGAATATGATTTTGAAGCCGTCTCAAAAACATAAACGGTTCCTGAATTAATTTAGTAGTCAACAAGTGGAACCCTATCCCCCTGATCTAATGAGGTCACACACCATCCCCCTAGTATGAGAATGCAGTGAAACAAAACCAATGTAATTTAAAATGTTATACATCTTTACCTTTGTTAACAAAAGCTGTCATTAATCTTCCATAATCAAAGCTATTTCCAAATAAAGAGCTTAACAAACTGTATGAATAAATATGAATATTCAGTCATGTTTAAAATGCATTCAATATGCTTAAAATTACTTTACTGTGATCACAGTAATAACATTCAAACACAGTAGGAAATGTACCTTGAACCTTCATAGCTACATATATCCTCCTGTTGATAAAGGTCTATAAAACAATTTCTGTTTTACTGTTTTTTTCAGTGACCCCAATCACCAGGAGCATTGGTTCTGCAGGCCATGATGAGCCTGGAATAAAAAAAAAAACAGCACCATAATGGTAGCATGCTAACCATGGTGATCAATTTGCCAATTTCTTTGAGAGTACGGTTTGCACAATGGCAAAAGAGTTTGAGATACCGCACTCAAAAGTATTAGCCACAAGATTAGTGATAGAGTATACAGTAGATACTAGTTTAACTCATTTAGCGTCACACCAATATACAGACCTGTTCTTTAATGACCTATAATGTTTTATGTACATCCCAACAATGATTGAGAGCACAGGAGAAGTTGGTTTTTTGTCTGTGTTGTTTGTATTTATTTGTTTGAATTATTTCATACTTTGGAAATAGTTCATTAACAGATTTGTCTATATTTGTACAATAGCTGTTTACATTGATCTCCGACTTATTAAACACGTTGAAAATGAGAGAGGCCCTGATACCATTTCACTGTTAAAACTGATACCACAGCTTTGGCTTTCTCCTGTTTTTTATATTTTCACAGCTATGAGAAAATGAAAGTAATAAAAATGAAAGGGCATTGAAATGTATGTATTTTTGTAAACATTTTTTTGTTGTCTATCTTTGTTAGTCATAATTTAACTGAATATTAGAGTTTACTATTATTTGGTTCTGTGTGATGAGCTTGTCTTATGAGCTGATCTGAGAGCAGCTCTGCCATTTTTCTAAATAAAATAAGATAAGTTTAGAGTAGGAGGTGCTGGTCCTGTATAAGTGTGAAAGGGAGTTTATCCTGTGATCCATGAAGAACACTGCTGCTTTCTATTCACGTTTTCTATTCAAAGTATGTCCCTTTGTCCAGGTATGAGTCTGATGAGCATTGGCTAAAATCCTTCCATTAGTCTGCATGCATATTCATTTTATCAGGAAAAAAAATATTGCCAAAGAGAAATCAGAAGAAGAGAGAAAGAGAGGAATCAGATGGTTGCAGGCATTACTGAGGTTCCCTAGAGCAAGGTTCACTACATTGCTCTCTGGGCACTGCTGATAGCTGCTCTATGTGTGCACATGTGATGGGTTACATGCTCAGGTCACATTTCATTATGGTGCACTTCATGTGTGATTGAGTGTACTCACAAAGACAAATAGTCACTTTTAAGTACAATTTAAAAATAGACACACACACACACACACACACACCATTTACTATCCCCCTACACACCCGAACAGCATTCAAAATGGCAAAGCTTGCTGGTTCTTAAGGGCAACAAAGGCTATCATGTTGGTCAGCTGGGTTGTTGAAATGGTTAAACTTGTTGGGTAAGTCTGAGGTGTGAAGAACCAAAAAAAGTACTAACAGATGGATGATGTTCCCCATCAGGTACAATTAGTAATTCCACAAATAGTATATGTGCAGTAAACACTGTTCAGTGTTAAAAGAAACATGAAAAAGTTTGTCCCAACAGAAGATTTAAGTGCTTTGTAATAAATAGTTTAAAAACATTTTAGATTTGGGATTAGGTTGAGTTTCAAATTTAAATTTAGGGGCATCAGTCAGGCCAAGTCAGGTCAGGTCTTGAAGACAGAGGACAATGGGTTACATAAAGTGAAATAAAAACATAGAAACAAATTCGTTTTTTTACTATACATTGCTGTGACTAGAAATTCTTCAGCATCAGTAACATATCCAGCAAAAACTTTTCTGTTAACATATGGTTAGATATCTTAACTATTATGTATTTTAACAAAATGGTTAAGGATATTTTTCATGTTAGGAAAAATATGTCCGTTTTTTTTTTTCAGGCTCATTCTTTAAATGCTGCCACTGAATGTGCGATGGAATTAAGACCTTCCAGAAAATTATATTTCAGTGCACAAACCAAACAGTGTACAAACAACTTAGGACAAAAATGACCATGTCTCAGAGTCTCTGTGCATCTGTGTGTGTGTGTGTGTGTGTGTGTGTGTGTGTGTGTGTGTGTGTGTGTGTGTGTGTGTGTGTGTGTGTGTG